>VYZT01022297.1:0-20118 GCA_013400735.1 Pomatostomus ruficeps
CCTAGGTTCCCGCTCCCAGTTGCCCTTTAATAAAAGGCTTAATCTTGCTCTTGTTACAATTGGAGTCTTTTATAACAGTTCTTCTCGGAAATGTAGATATCAGGAGTCAGCTCAATGCTTTCTTGATGAGCCGTCACTCTCCGTAGCTCTGGTTTTTGATGCAAATCGGCTCCCAGGCAAGGCCACAATTTTCCCTGGGCAAGTTCTGCTTGTTTTGAGATTGGTTACAACTTACCTTTAATACATATTTCAATATTACATATTTGAGCATGAATTTCACGCATTCATTTATAACATTGGGAAGCAATCTTGACGCAAGTCTGGCTGTAATGAAAGCATACACTTTCTAACTTAATTGTTAGAGAGTTATTGTCAGTCTCAGTTGAGTATCGATATTAGATCTATACCCATATTTTAGTAAATCAGTATCTGTAGGGGTGGAGGTTGGACTCAGAGACACATGGGGCTGAGCAGCAAGACAAAGAGCTGAGTGGCAAATTGCCTCGGAGGCTGAAACAACAGCCAGCCTCAGGGCGGAGAAAGAATTGAGTGCCAGGTCGAAGCTAGCCCAAAGCCTGAGAAACCAGTTAAACATGCTTGTCCCATGCCAGAGAGCTTTAGGGCTCCAATTTAACACTGCTGGGGAAGGCCTGGAACCAGTGTTTTCCAAACTAAAGGAAGAGGTGGGCCTCCCTGCCTGCAAGGTCAGGACAGCCTTTGGGAGGAGTTTAATGTGGCACAGTGAAGCCCCTCCCTGCACCCTAAACTCTGCCCACCCCTAAAATATGAGCAGGTGGGACTTCCCGAAGATGATGTCACCTCCCTCCACTCCCTAGAGAAGAGGTTTGACTCAGCAAAGCCAATCCTCTTCCCTCCTCCTCACCCCAAGTGCTGCCCACTGGTAAAGAAGGAATTCGCTTATCAGGAGGCAGAGTTCATGGTAGTGGTGCCTCACTCTGCAACAGAATTGGTTGAGTTACACGGGAAAATTAGCAATAATCCCAAAGAAAGTGAAATAGAGAATGTTTTGAGAATTTCACTAATGGGGGGGAATGAAATAAAGCTTTTCGAGGAGGAAGCACATGGCAAAAAGCCCTGGTCTTTTGCCCAGGGAACAACCTGTTGTGTGAAAAGTTTGGACCTATTGGAACGGGGAGAACCCATCTCTATCCCCACTCCAAAATGTGCTAAAATTACTGGGAGAGTGTGGGAGGCCGCTGGCCTCCAAGCAATGCACGAGAAACAGCTGATGCCACACTTTCTTCTGTGTTACTGTTATTTATTTCAAAATATAAGGATCAAGACTGAGGAAACAAAATCTCAGCACCACCTCCAAAAAATGAGTTGGGAGAGGGTGGAGAATTCAAATATCCTAAAAGGCTCTCTAGAAATAAAATGGAGATTCAGTTTCCCTGTATTCTTAATGAGACTTTGCAAACTGCTCCTGCAGTGCTTCCTTCTGGCAGCTGTGGGTATTGAGGTTTGTCTGCCACCAGAGGCTGGACGCTGAACTGCTGCTTCTAGGGAATCTGTAACCTTTAGGGGGAAAATACTTTTACCATCATGCAAGTTTGTTGTTTTAATCTCACAAATAACCCTGAATGTTCAAGTATACCCTCACCAGCCGGGAGACTGGGTGTATGTCCAGATGTGGAATAAAGAGCCACTTAACGAGAAGTGGAAAGGACTTTTGACTTGTAGCTGTGAGATCTACAGCTGGAGACTCCTAAATTATGCACTTAAAGTCAGCTCTGGACACAGGGAATTGTATTGAGCGGTACAGTAAATGTAACTCCACTACAGATAAAGCTGCAATGGAACCAGAAACTCTAAAATGAAAAACATTAAATGGTTTCACTTTCTGCCCATTTCCAGAGCAATGTCCCCAGTATGGCAGCATGGTTGGTTGTTCCTGAATTAGTAAACCATCCTAGCAAGACCTTGTACCTAAGGACTGTAATAGCAAGTATGACTTCAAATGCCAGAGGGGTAAGAGAACAAATAAGAAAAGAGAGCAATGTCCTTTTTCCTAAGGACCACTCTAACGTCACACATATAGAATGAATATTACCTGACCCCTGGAAAGAAATTTTGGTATATGGACTTCAGTCCAAATTTGCAAAATAGAATGTGACAGAATGTGTAGATCTGACAAAAAAACGTGTTATCTAAGACTGAAAAGGCCTCATAAGGATGGCTGGCTACTCTAATTTAAGTTTGCCTACATAGTGCTAAGAATCCTCATCAGTATAGTTAAGGTACTAGATAATTTAAATATGGTAACTTTTTCCAAATAAGTTTTATTAGTGATTGTCACTTTTTTGATGTCTTCTGAATTTCTTTTTACAGATTTTTATTGTTGGTTTGATTAAAGGATCACCAAAACTTTCTGTAGCTGGGAACACAAAAGAATACCAAGTGGATAGTTCTTTCTTATGAAGTAGAACCAAGTGGGACTGCATTTTCTCCTTCTAGAGGTGTTTCATGGAAAGATGAAGTGGCAACAGGACTGAAGAATTGCTGGTTTTCCCTGCATCAAGTGTTTACATGTTTTTATCTTGATAAGTTTAAAGACACTTATGTTCATATGTTTTATATAAGTTCGTTGCAAGTGGTATTTTAAAATTTTTGTATTCTCTCTCTGGTTACCACAGTGGGTGGAGAAGATGCCTCCCTAATTTTCCCTTAGGCAAATTTGTATACCTCTTCCTATCTCCACAGAGCAAAGCATAAAATTACCACACTGAGGCAAGTAGTAACAGTAGGCAATGTGTAGAGCATGATCGTGCAGAAGAAGGGCATGTAGAACTGCTGGTGGCCCCTGGAAGGAGAGAGAAAAGGGGCTGACAGAGGAACAGAGGTGGCAGCTGGAAAGCTCTCTCCATCTGTAGACAAAAAAGGCATAAGTGGTTAAGATGACAAAAGACAAGATTTCAGGTTTGAGAACCACTGAAGGGTGTGGTAAAGTGGGAAAGTATTTGGTCTGAACCCAGGACCTTGACTGAAATGATATGCTGAGGAGGTTGGAACCTCTTGAGTTTTGTTGTATCTTTGACCCCCACCCCACAGGAAATCCAGACTGTTATGCAGTGGAATTTTTACAGAATTTAATTTTCTCATGGTGCCCACTGGGAGGAAAAATCCTCTTTCCCTAGGTACAGGTTCTGGGGATCTCCCTGAAACCTGGCTGGTGGGAGGGATGAAGGTAATAATCTGGGACGTGTATATTTATTTGAGCTGTAACAATTCCTGTAAGATTATGGACTTCAAAAGGCAAGGCAGCCTAACTATTGAAAATTGACAAATACTTAAAGTTTGTATTTTTTTGACTAAGATTGCAATGCATTGCAATATCAATAAGCAATACACAATCTTAAATTGAACTTGCCATGCTATTTTGGAGCTCAGCTTACAAGTCCAGCAAGTATCAAAAATAGTTCTATAAAATTGTGTAACATTTGCAATGTTATTAATAAATAAGAATATGTAAAATACTAGACCTCACCAAAGAAGAGTGCTGTCTTGAGAAACACAAAGGAAATCACCAAACAATCTGCTGGACTCTTTCATCCCTGCAGCTGAAAAAGTGGGTTCATGAACTCTCCCTGCCCCCAGATCCTGGCTTGCATTATACCTTGCCTGCAATTTTAGAGACTTACAGGGTGGGAAATGATAACTTGCATAGAGCACAGTTTTCATTTTAACTAGACTCAGACTTCTGATTGTTGAAATAGTAATTGTCAGTTATATGATCTCCTGTATACTTTCCTCTTCTTTCCTTTTTCCTCTGCTAGGTTAGGATCCTACTGCTGCTGTGAGAGGAAATGTACCATTACTGTGATCGTGGTCAATGCCCTGAGCCATGGGGTAGTGTGAGAGACTGAAAGGATTGCTGGCTCGAAATATTTCAGGTGCTTGCATGTGAGGGAAGAGGTAGATCAGGCCTTGCTCTGGTGAAGCGATGCCCTGCTCCGCACACCCCACACCCCCAGGCCTGTATCCCAGCCCAGCAGTGGCCACTGATCCCTGGCACACCAAAGGCAACACTCCACACCTGCATCTAGAGCCCCTGACCCAGCTCCTAAGTCGCCAGGTGACCAGGAGCCCCAGATAGGGGAATGGCCCTGGGAAAGCCAAAGGGTGTTTAACTCAGGATATGTGACAACCACACCTCTTGACTCTGCCTCCTCTTGGAAGTTCTATCAGCTGAACACCACTGGAACCACGACTGGTAGCTATACTGGTTCTTTTCTATATCTTTTCTGTCATTCTCTCTTTCTCTTTATTCTTTAATTCCCTCCTGTTAGATTTTCGAGTAACTTAAAATCTAACAGGCTTGGAGTCTGTCACCTTGCCAGTAAAGTTTTCTTTTTTTCATTTTGACCTCTTGAGAATATCTTGTTGGTATTTCTCCCGTTCATCTGACTCAAAGTACATGAAAAACCATAAGCCCTTTTAAGTGTCTCGTCAAGTGAGGTTTTTGCGGCCTTACACTTGTACATCCAGCAACCTTGTACATCCAGAAATCTTGGTAGTTTTTACCCTGTGGAGATACTAAGCAGTGCAGGAGCTCCAACCCTCAGTCCTGTAAATGTGACAATATTTCAAATACAACTGTGTTCTTGGTAATAGGTACAGAAGTCTTCTTAAATTGAATAGTATTTTCTGATTAACACATTTTTTTTAAGATTAGTCTTAGAAATATCAGGGGAGACTTTTCTAAAAGAACATGAATGTTGAAAAAGGACACTGGCATATGTCACTGGCTGCCTAATTGCTTGAAGAGGTAGATAAGATTATATCAATACAAAAAGACATATAGATTGTTGGTTGACATCTTAAATGATATGGACCAAGCCTTTAACTTCTGGATCTCAAAATTACAACCTGAACAGCTTTTGAAAGAGATTGTGCAATATACACAGGTTGGCTGATTCCTGTTCATGTATTTTTCATTTTTTTAATTAACTAATGTCTGCTATACTTGTATGAATGTTTTCTGAGACATAATTACGGCATTTTGGTTTAGAAAATCTGTAGTTACTTTTTTTATACTATTTATTGAATACATACTAGATTACATTAATTAGACTAGAATGGTTAGTCATACAGAATTTGTTCCAATCACATACTAATTTTTGTATTTATTCTATTTAAAGCTTTAGAATATTTTAGTTGGAAGAGACTGATGATGATCAACTAGTTCAACTGCCAGATTAGGCTCCTTTTGTGGTCTGAGTACAGAAATCAGCACTTCTGGGTCCAGTTATCTCTCAAAAGTAGAGGCCTTAGGACAGATACTTCAAAGGTGCAATTCTTGCAGTCTTTTTTTTTGCTGCCAGGCACAAAGAGAATTTTGGATGACTTTACTGAGAAAGGTTGCTCTGCTGTGATTTTCTGAGACACAGTGAAATTAATCCCTCTCTGGGTGCCTCTTCCCTTCTCTACCCCACACAACAGCCAGAGTGTGCCCACTGCCAGCAGGAGGGGTGTGCAGATGGGGGATATCCTGGGGATAGCTGACCAGTGTGGAGCACTGCTATTGTGATGCCACATTCTGGTGGGGAAAAAGGTTCTTGTGTCTCATTTTTCAAGCTGAGCTTCTTATCCCCTTTCAAATACATTCACAGACTAATGCGGTCTCAACAGTGCTTCATTTCCATGATGGGAATTCTGAAGTCCTTTCACAGAAGCTTTGCCTGAAAGAGAACAGGTCTGGCTTGCAGTGCATCATTCCTCTGCAGGCCTTAGGAAACCACTTTGTCAGTCCTTATCCACCTACTGCCCAAAATCCGCATGTGAAAGACTGAAGCTTTGCCAGCAGTGACAGTGCCCTGAAGAGAAGGCAGTTAAGGGCCAAATAATGAGAATTATTGTGGTGTTGGCAGGTCAGGTACCAGGTGGGTGAAAAAAAGGACCTTAAGCCATCTGTAAATAGCTTAGCAGACAATCAGGGAGGGGAAGGTGCAAGGGGAGGAAGAGGTAGAAACATCAAAGGAATGAGAGGACTATGTACGGAAGTTGAAAGTAGCAAAAAGAAAAAAAAGAGTAATTGAATAAAATACGAAAAAATAAAGCAAGGTTACTCCTGGTGCTGGATAATGCATTGGGGGCTACTGTTTTCAGCTTTGGGTGCCCATCCCAAAACTTTTTCCTCAGTCCCAACAGGTCCGGGCAGCCTTTTTGACAGTGCTCTCCCACAGGGTGCACAATCAATCATAAGCTTTTGATTAGTTTGTTTTTAAAAAGAAGAAAGTGATGTCAAGTTTGTTGTAGAAGTTTTCTATGGGGAACACAAAATTCATTTTCAATTCAGTTTAAAAACATAGTTGGCCATTGCTTGAAAAAACTCCCCAAAAGGATTTGTGGTCCTTCACTGAATCCTCCTACCACTGTGCAAAGATTTAATTAAAAATTTTAAATTTTTTTTTAAAAAAAGAGCTTTTTATTTTAAATGGATTAATTAGATGTCTAAGTACTTGCAAGCATAGACTCTACTGCTATCAGGATCACCCGTCAGCAGGAAAATATATCCAAAGAATCATCTTCTGAAGGGAATGCCATACATTTTAAAGCAGTTTTGTTAGTTTGTTTGCTTACATGGAACCAGAAGAAATGTGCAACCTGAAGACCAGTTAGACTTCATTTAATCAAGGTGGGGATGAAAGACCTATGCGTTAATGTAAGAATGAGTGTAATAAAGGCCGGTATCACTGGATTTTGGAGTGTGCTTGGGCACCAGCCGGGACCCACACAGAAGGTGGCCTCCAACATGCTGTGTTGGTCCAAGTGCCCCAGAGCTGTACATCCCATTGTGATGTCGCACATACTGTCACCTGGCAGTGAACTGATTAGACTGTGACCCCATGTCCCTTGGGGCTTTCATTCAGGCACAGAGAGAACCTGACTCAGGCTGGCTCAAGTCTGATTTCCTGCCATGTGTGTCCACAAGATCGGGAGAACTGAGCACAGGAACCCCAAGGGACCAAAGTTTCTCCATTTTGTTGCAGTGTGTGAGATTCTTTGGTAGTGCCAGTGATGGGGGCCAGTTTCTCAGGACTCCATGAATTGCCATGGAGAACAGACAGAGCCATGGGGACAGAGTGGAGCTGCCCCATTTGCCATGATGAGCAAGAGAGTGTCGCTTATGTGATACCCTGTGGCCATGAGTTCTGCATGCGCTGCATCCTGCGTTGGGCAGAGAAGAAACCAGAGTGCCCACGCTGCAGAAGACTGATAGAGTCTGTCAGGTTTTCTCTGCAGGAACAAAAATACCTAGAGTGTGTCATCACACCCCAGGGAGAATCACCAGGAATCAGCAGCCAGGCAGAAAGATCTCTTGGCCTGCTGGATCGAAACAGCTGCCAGCGCCCTGGAGCAGTTCCTCTGCAAGGTACACCCTCCCCAGCTAAGCTGGGGCCTGCAAGAACAGAGGCTGTGGGTAGCCTCCTGCCCAAGGTCTGGGCAGAACTTTTCCAAAAAGAAGAACATGTTCTTGACCCCATGCTGCCCTGGTTACGCCAGAGACTGGAGGCAATATATGGATCCCAGTGGTGGCTGGCAGTGAGAGCAGAGAACAGCATTCTGTACACTCAGTGCCTCTGCGGTCCAGATGGGGAGGTCATAGTCCAGATGCTGCAGCCTCTCCTGGAGGAATATACAGAACACCTCGTTGATGGCACTGTCAGTTTCATTGTGGGCCAATGCAGCGAGGAGGCCCAAAGGCTGTTGTGCTCCCACACTTCTGGGAAGGAGGACAACAGCCCTGAGGCCAGTTCCCACTCCAGCAGCTCCAGCAGCTCCCAGGAAGGGATTCCCACCTGGCATCCAAGCCCTGCCAGCAGCTCTGCAGGCTCTGACATGGAGGACCAACCCAGCACATCGGAAGCTGCCCTCTGTGCCCTCCACATCCTCCAGCCACCTGTGCCAATTGATACAGAGCAGGTGCAGCCCCAGAGGGAGCAGGGGGAGGCAGTGGTGGCAAGTTTCTCTGCCCAGATCAGGAGCCACAGTCCCGCTGCAACTTGCCAGGATTGGGAACATTCGCACAGGGGGCCCCGGCACCCCACAGAAAGGAGGACCCCCAGCCCCCAGGACTCTCCATGGAGTGCAGATAGGCCCACAGAGAGAGAGTGGAGCTGCCCCATCTGCCATGATGCTCACGAGGATGCTGCTTATGCGATGCCCTGTGGCCATCAGTTCTGCCTGGGAGGCATCATGCATTGGACAGACAGGAAACCAGCGTGCCCAGTCTGCAGCAGAACAATTTTGATTGTCAAGTTTTCTGTGCGTGAAGAAGATGACTATCTACAGTGTCTTGGCACACCCTCTGGAGAGCTGCCAGAGACCTGCAGCCAGGCAGGGAGAGTTCCCAGTCACTTGGCTGAAAACAGCCTCCATTGTCCTGTGCCATCTGTGCCATCTTCTCCACAGGGGACACTGTCCCCAGCTGAGCAGAAGGCTATGAGGCCAGAGGCTGTGGGGGGCCTCCTACCTGAGGTGTGGGCAGAACTTTTCCAAAGTCAAAAGCATCTCCTAGACCCCATGCTGCCCTGGCTGTGTAGATGAATGGCTTATTGAGCAGGGACACATTGGAGGAGTTAAGGAAATGAATTTGCACAACCCAGCCTTTGAGATTGATACTGAGCAAGGCTAGAACATCGATAAAGTAGGAACTAAGAGAACATTGCTAAAAGAACATTATAAGCAACTTTAGGGAACTAGCGAAGAAGTTGCAAACTGCAAGGCCGAAGGTATTGCCAAGAACTCCGCTTGTACGCAAGAAGCTCGAAACCAATAAACATACAGTTGCTGTGGGTGATTGCTAGTGGGTAGCCAATTATAAGCGTGGGTATAGCGTGTGAACAGCCGCTGATATCTATATAATTGATTACTGAATAAAGAATAACGGAATAGCACCAAAACCTCTATGAGTGTGCGTGCTATTTCCCGGCGACTCTCCACATGGCTGTGTCAAAGACTGGAGGCAATATATGGGCCTCAGTGGTGGCTCGCAAAGAATGCAGAGGGACGCATCCTGCAGGCCCTATGCCTCTGTGGTCTGGATGGGAAGATGTTCCAGATGCTGCAGCCTGACCTTGAGGGATATACAGCACCGCTGGTCTATGGCCTTATTAATGTCATTGTGCCCGGATGCAGCATGGAGGCCCAGAGGCTACTGCAATCACACACTGCTGGGGAGAAGGACAATGACCCTGCAGCCAGCTCCACTAGCTCCTGGAGGAAAAATCCTGCCTCCCCTGCAAGCAGCCCTGAAGGCTCTGATATGGAGGACCAACCCAGTACTTCACAAGTTGCCTTCTGCAGGGATACTGACTGTCCCCCATCTGTGTCCTTGTCTGCAGAGCAGGTGGAGGCCCAGGTGGAGCTGAGGGAGGTAGAAGAGGCAGGTTCTGCCCAGGACAGCAAATGCAGACCCTCTGCTTCTGTCCAAGGCAGGAACTTCTCACATGGAGGGTCCCGGCACCCCCGGAAGAGGAGGGCCCCTGGCCCTCAGACGCCTCCCAGCCTTGCAAGAGGCCACTCCAGTGGTGGCACAATCAAGGCTTCAGGAAGTCTCTATTCAAAAGACGGGAAATAAATTGTTATTTCCCTGACCCAGTCACTGGGTGCTGCTTTATCTCCCTTCACCTGGGGCCAGTCCCTGATCCCATGACCCTCCACAGTCCAAAGATCCATGGAGCCCTAGGGCCCTCTTGGGGGTACCTCCTCCTGCAGAAAATCCTTCTGCAGCCATGCAGTGGAAGAGGTTCTGAATGAAAGAGGAGCAGTGTATTTACATAGGAGAATATGCCAAATAAAGGTTAGTGGTGCCCATCCACAGATGGAATGAACATGCTGCTCCATGCAATGCCTTTCTCTGTGGCCAAGGGGACAGGAAGGACCCTGTGGTCCCTTAGTCAGAGGGGTTTCTGGGCAAACAGGCTGGCAGGATGGCTCCTGCCTGCCAGACGTGACAGGCCATGTGACAGAAAGCATGGTGTCCCTTCCAGGGTATGGGGCACTGGGGCTTCAGAGCACAGCTTCTCTGAATCCAAACACCACATTGTAGGGATAACCAGAGTTCTGTGCATGATAACAGCACTCAGAGCAGATTGGCTCTGGCAAAAGAAAACAGTGACCTTGATGCTGCTTGTAAAGTTACACTTGCAGGAAGAAACGGACTTTGAGGAAGACACTCCTTAGCTGACTCCTTGGCTGATCCTCAAAGCCAGGAAGTGCCTGGCTGATGCGGTGATTCTTCCTCCCTTCCTTAGTTCCTCTCTCCTCCCCTACCTCTGTCTCTCTCCCCTTCCCTCTCTCTCCCCCTTTCCCCTCTCACTTCCTGTCTCCCTCTCTTTTCCACTTTCTCTTCCCTATCTCTCTTCTACCTCTTTGTGTCATTGAAGAGAACAATTGATGGGATAGCACATCCCACCAAGACCAGGATCTTGGTCTTCCCTGTACCTTAGTCTGGAGGGATAACTATAGCTCCTTCCTGTGTCCATGGGATCAGGCTCCATTGCTGGTGTTTTGGAGGAGCACCAATACAACAGCTGGCCAGGTGCACCAGCTTCCAGAAGCATGGCAGACATAGTAAGCAGAGAGGGACCTGGCACTGTGGGCAAGGGCCAGTGGCAGTGGATGGGAAAGTGTTGTGTTTTAACCCAAGTCATCAACCAAGCACCATGCAGCCACTCTCTCACTCCAGTGTCAGGGGCAGGGGAGAAAGAACTGGAAGAGTGAAAGTTACAAAATTCCTGGGTTGTCGTAAAGACAAGTAATAGGTAAAGCAAAAGCTGCACACAGAAGGAAAACAAAACAAGGGAATCATTCACAGCTTCCCATGGGCTTTTCTGGGAATGGTGCAACCATTCCCAGAAAAGCAGGACTCCATCCTGTGTAACAGTTACTTGGGAAGACAAACATGACAACTCTGCATGTCCTCCCAGTCCTCCTTCCTCCCTCTACTTTACGTGCCAAGCATGATGCCATTCTGCAGTTACTGCATCAAAATTCATCCATTCCATCTTTGCCTCCTCTGTGTAGCTGAGTGTTCCTGATCACCCAGAACTGTTCTTCCTGTGTACTGGCATGCAATAACAAAATATTCTCCAGCTGTGCCTCCTAACCTGCCTGCCAGCTACTGAGAGCATTGTCCAAACACTTCTTGAACCCAGGCAGGCTTGGTACCCTGATCACTTCCTGGGAGCCTGTTCCAGTGCCCAACACTAGGTGTAGAAACTTCTCCTGATACCCAACATATACCTCCCCTGATACAACTTCATGCCATTTCCTTGGTCCTGTCACTGGTCACCAGAGGGAAGAGATCAGTGCCTGCCCCACCACTTCCCCTCGTGAAGAAGCTGTAGACTGCTACGGTTTCTAGTGTTTCTTTTGCTTTTTCTTAATGGGAGGCCTCATTGTGTCCATCGCTTTTCCTTCACAGACTGTGTCCACACTTGGAATTCTCATCTTCTTTTCTTTTTCTTACACTTTGTCTCACTGCATGCTAGATACCCTGAAAGGCTGTATTCACCTGTGTAGCAGCCACTGAGTTATATTAGTTTTGTTGAGGTCATTTTCTCTCACTAGACTCATGAGCTCCTCAAGTGTACTCTCTATCACAAGTTTTGTATTTCTTATCCAGCAGATTTTTCCCTTTTCATCCTGCTCTTTTCTCCAGAAGTGGTTCTTGATCTGTTACTCTATCAGTTTCTTGACCTGCTTCTTTTGTCAGAGCAGTAACATCTGCTGTGGTGTCCCCTCTGGCCTCTCCATTTAGTAAAGTATTTTATTCTGTACAATAGATTGCCATAAACTGTGAACAGTAGCCTGAACCCTCCTCTGCAGAAGGACTAAGAGTCATCATCAACAATCTTACAAAAAGCAGAACCTCTCCAATATTTATTGTGCTTACTGTCTCTTCTGTAATACTGATTGCTGTCTCTGCTTCTTTATCTCCTTTTACCTTTTTCTTTACCACACAATTGTGGTCTGCTTACTTCTCTGATGTAGTGCTCTTATGACTCAAAGAGCCAGAGCCTCTCTGTCTCTCTGTAGAGAACACAGAATCACAGCATGGTTGAGGTTAGAAGGGATTTGGCATTGGTGCAAGGGGATCATGTCAGAGAATACTTTAGCAAACCAGAAAAATTAAGTCCATGGGCCTTAATGGGATGCAGCCATCAAGTTCTGGGTGTTGCAGGAGTTGGCAGATGTGAGGCCCCTCTCAGCAACCTTTGACCAATCGTAGCAACTGTGGGCACTGCCCAAAAACTGGAGAAAGCAAATGTCACTCCTATTTCAGAAAGGGTAAGAAGAGCCCTTTCCTACCTTTTCCTGTTACTTTGGATGTTGTAAACTATTCCTTGCAGAATAAAGAATAGAATTGTGCTCACATAAGAAGCTCTGTGTGATTTGCAAGGTTTTTCAGGTGATGCAATAAACAATTTCCCATTTTCTTCTACGAAACATAGAGGCATTATTCTGGTGAAAGTCAAATGACATTTTGACCAGTTCTGCTGTTCACTATTGAAACTCAGTAAAGAGAGCTGTGCAAAACATTGTTGTTGTATTGGTCTGGAGCAGGAATAATATTTTTTGACAATGAATATGTAGAAGGGTTATGTCTGTTATGTAACCTTGAAATTAGTTAGCACCAATCAAGTATTAGTTATCTGTTACATAAATATTGATGTAATTTAATGCAATGTCCTGTATTCTTGATAGTTTTGTTATCAGTATGTCTCTACAGACCAAAGGTCTTAAGATGTAACCTTTGTTAGGGGAGATATTTTCATTGTTATATTCTTTGTACTTACCTAGGTTGTTACCTCCACACTTGTAGCATTTATGAAATAGCCCACTGACCTTGTGAATAGCACTTCTGAAATTATTTATTTTGCTTTGAAGTAGCCACAGCTGCTGATAACTTGAAGAGCTGGCTCTATCTATTCGGGATAGATTAGCTGTATGTCAGAGGGGAGAGAGTCATGTTTCTAGGTTTAACTTGTAAACATGAAAACAAAATTATTCTGGTGGTAACCTTCTAAGTTTGTATTGTTTTGCATGCACTGCTAAAAGATGACCACCGCTAAAAGTTTTACCTCTCAGTAAAAACATTTTGGCATTTTGATGTTCATGCTATTACATGGGTAAATGGACGGGTGTATCCAAGAGGAGTTCGCTGTAGCTTGCTTGTGGATAGTAAAGATCTCATATATACCGTAGAAAAACTAAATAGTCCTAAAGGAACTTTAAATTTTAAATAAACTATCTTGAACCATAAAAACCAGAGTTACAAAGAGAACTTCAGAAAAACAAAGGTAAAATTTTACAAGTTCCACGCATGATATGTCAGAATTAGATACTCAAATCATATTGCACCAAAACACTATTGTCTTACATTTTATTTAATGGAGACTAATGAGAAGGGATGATCATGTCAAATAAAAACTGCTCAGTTGTTCAGGTGTTTCACTTAGATAACAGATTGGTACTCAGTGATATTTTATAAGTTTTGGGGAGACCTCACCTTGATGCTGATCTCCTGAGTGCTATCACAATATAGTATTACTTTTTATACAGGTAATTTTTGTTCTGCATTTCTGCATGTGTAGCACAAGTGATACATTCACTTTGGCAGTATTGATGGGTAAAATGGATCCATGGTAATCACGGGAAAAGAAGCAGATAAATATGTAAAGGTTAAGTTTCCTTAGTTCAATAAAGAACTTTCACCTGCCACTAAATCCAACTGTGGGTTTAAAATTTGAGTATTAAGAAGGGGTTTATTTCTTGCAGTTCATATCATTGTAAGAAGTGTTCTTAGAAGAATAACCTACATGAAAGGTTTTCTTTGCCTTATTATACTTCAGTGGGAACATTATACAGGTCATGCAAATAGATGAGATATTAATAATTGAACAGAATGCAACTGAAAGATGATTTTTGTATATTTGCATTTCTGCTTTATTGATAAAGAAGAAATTTTTAAGAAACACAAGCTGTCCACTCATCAGAGCTAGAATGAGTAACCAAGAATGCCAGATACTCTTCTAGATCAGTTATTCATTATTCAAAAAATACTCCACACCCTATATTTGGCTTAAGGCACAAAAGTGGAATGGAGCTTGCTAGTTTAGGTGGCTGAGTTGCCTTCCTAATAAACGAATTTTCTTTTAGTGCTTCTATTTATAAAACATCTTCTGTTTGGTTTGTTTTGGGGTTTTTTTTCAATTTAGAACATTATCAGTAGCAATGTAATAAGTAGACAGCTTAAACAAAAATTAAATCATGCTCTTTATACTGATTAAATTATTGCTTTGTTTTCTCATTGGAAAAATCACTTTTGGTCAAAGAGGAACGGGACCTCACTTCTCAAACGTGAGGTGACAGCAGTATCTGGAACAAGGGAAGCATATTTAATTTTTCAGAAGAGTAGGAGACACAAGATGGCAAAGGTGCTTTCATCTGTGTTTTCCATGTTTTGGGGAAATAATTCACTGCAAAAGTTAGAAGGCTTTGATTCATTCTTTGTTCTCAATAAGAAAAAAATGTCAGCTGCTAGTAGCTATGTTTGCTAAAGTGAGGCTTAGCTTGGCCTCTAATTCATGCTTGGATATAATAACAGTATAAAAACAGTGATAAAAGTTTGTGGTAACTTGGATTGCAGTTGTCTACATCTATTAGCTAAATAGCACATGCTTCAGTAAAGATCTACTACATGTTTGTAATAAAACTGGATAACTCTAGTCGCAGTAGCTCATGTGCTGTCACACACAGAAAGCCAGATAAATAGCCACCACATTTGTTGCCTTGTGTAAAAGCAAAATTTCCTTTTCGTAGAGAATTACACACAGTGGTGTGGTTATGTTTTGTATTTCTCAAAGAATACAAAACAGTTCTGTAGCCCCTCAGCTACTGCTTCACTTATTTGTGTATATGGGTGTCATTCTTTCAGCTGTTTTTTCCTCTCTCCTTTTTCTCTCAACTCCTTTATGGCCATTGTGAGAGTGAAATATGTGTGAACTTCTTTCTGACCTGGAAGGTGTTTCCACCTGTCTTTGCTGCCCTGTCTCCCTTTCCCCCTCTATATAATGCTTTCCACTTCCCTACTATTGAAAATTCAACATTTTATACACTCAGGTTCTGTAAATTTACTTCCTATCTGCTCCCTGCATGGGGCCACAGTGTGAGTTTTTAACATTTAAAAACTGTGGTTCATAAGAATTTTATACTTATTATACTGCAATACTATCTGCACTCAGCTAAATTGGGATCCATAATGCCATTGGCTGTCCATGTTTAGGTAGCAATTCATAGTTCCAAATTTTTTGAGGGGAAATAAGGAGATGAGGGGATATGAATTTAATTTAAATTTATTATATAAAGCATAACTAATTAGATGTTGACTATGTAACTGACTATGCAATTAAGTACTTATGCCTGCATCAAGAATGTCCTGGGAACTTAAAACAACGCAACATATTTGTTGATGGGGTCAGTAGTTGCTAAAAATCTTGTTCAATATAAATGTTAAGTCGCTATTCATGCAGTTACACATCTCTGTTCTTGCTCCTTCTCTTCTGTATTCTAATTTTGACAGACATTGCCTCTCTTTCTCTCTGACTAGTTCATGACAGGGGGTGGAACTTCCTTTGCTGAAACCTATGACAGCTGCCTTTTATCCTTCTGCTCCACAATGTCCAGGAGGAATCTGAGTTCACCTTTCTCTGATCCACAGAGTTGAGGCAGCAAAGCCTTCTGCCCCTGCACCCCACCATTAGTTTTCACTGTAGAGAAAGCAGCATTCCTCCTGTATTTGAGCACCACTTTGCAACTGCCAGCACCCTAATCATCTAAATGTATCCTAGGTTCTATAGGATGCTTTTCCCTCTGCAATGCAGAAAACCTGAACTCATTTTTTCTAATTTGTTTATTTCTGTTTGTTTGTATGATTGTTTTTTTAATAAGATACTGTAAAGAAATCACACATATCTGCAAAAAGTTTTAACCTATACCTTGACCACAACTACAGAGACTTTTTCTGACATAGGTGACGTCAGAGAGACAATGAATACTTGAGTACTGCTTTTGTCCTTTGTAGGAATAATACCTAGAAGTGTAAATGTAATTTCTTATTCATGCATGCATTATTTATACTCTGAAATTGAACTTCTAGATTCCTCTTTAACTGTTCATGAAGGGTAGAAGGCAATTACTTTCTTACAAGCTGTATTGCTTCATACGTCTAGTTTAGTACAGGTGACAGTGAATTCTTAATGACTGCTAAACTACATCAAAAGCATGGGGTTCTGGACTTTATCTGAGCCCCAGAGGTTCCTTATCAGCAAAAAGGTAAGTGCTTGATGCTTTGAGGGAGATATCATACATAAACCTGTAGTGTAGTAGTAGTAGTAGTGCAGATGAGATTGCCATTCAATGTTAAACTTGCCAAATATTTTACTAAAAGCTACTTTTATTAAAATACTTGCTTGAAGAGGTACATTTGTATTTTTGATTAAATGGAAAAATAAATCGGGGGCCTCTGACAAATTATTTTCTCTGTGTCCAAGTTAGTCTCTCTTCATATTTCTGGGAGAGTCTTAATTCCATGTTCATGGAGAAAAAAGTAATGTAGAAATACCACAAAATATTCGTAATGTGAAGTGTAAGCTTGTGCAGTTTCAACTACATTAGACGGTCACGTAAATGTGACAGTATTTACATGCTTATCAAAAATAGCTTGTTCATGAGATACCAAAGCGCTTGTCAATTTTTTACATGCAAATCAATACTTTTGTAGAGTGTAGCAAAAAAAAGTATGTTGGTCTGCACTGACGGTGAAATTTATAACTGAAGGATAAAAATTGTAATTTTAATATCCCGTGAAGGCAGAAATTGGGAAATTCACCGTATGTATGATCTGTATATACTAACCCAAACTGCTTATATATTTTTTAGATTAATTCCTCAGCAGCTGATGTGTAGTTATCATTAAAGCCATCTTGCCGTTTTTCCTTGCACAGAGTATATGCATTAATTGTGGTATAGCAGGTTTTTCACTCTTGTTTTGGTGTTTTGTCCCTCCCTTACAGTATCAAGAGAACTTCTTCGCTCCAAAATCTCTTTTCAAGCTTCTCTTTACAACCAAAGCATATTTGGATGGAGCTACTGCCTTAAAATGCTATCTTAGCAAACCCAGTGAGTGTAACTCTTGCACTTAGTTGTGAGGGAGTCTTTTGTTCGTTGGCTTTTGGTTTTGGTTTTTTTTATCAGTAGGCATAATGGTACATTTTTTGTAACCCAGCATGTCAATATTACCTCTCCTTTTGCCTAACTATAACCCCACATATGGTGTATAGCTATGGAGGGTAAATAAATATGCTTCTAGTCCCACAGCCACATAGCCAAGATTGAAGAACTCCTGTTAGGTTTGTGTTGGGAGGAATGGGTTAAAGCTTGGAAGACTGTGGAGAAGGATTATAAATCACTCAAGTGACCTTGCAGTTGGAAATAACTCTTGATAAGCCTCTGAGAACCACAGTCCAGTGATCCTCTAGCAGGAACCATCTCAGTTTGTGTGCCTCTGCCTGGGTGTGGCTTTGGAGATCCCCTCATTAGCAAGGTAATGGAAATAAATTTATTGTTTTTGTTCTAACTGCAAATTTGTAGTTGTTCCGGCTTCCTGCCTGTATCAACTCACATCGTTTGAAACAACACCAAGAATATCTTTAAAACTACAGTAACTTTATAGAATTAAACAGGTATCTATCCTGACAGAAGTGAGGTATGTGTCATGCTTTATAAATATGTAAGTCAGGGTCCTCATGTTGCAGTATTTTAAATCCTTCATCTCTTTATTTACTGCATGGATTTCAGGTATTTGTGTGTGTTGAATTTGTGATGGTATTTGCCATTCAGTCTCAAAGTCCTGGCATAATTCTTTTGGCAGACCACATTCTTTCTAGCCTGTCTAACTTAGCATCAGCAGCAAAGTTGCTCATCTCACTTTTCACAGGGTTCCCTTTTTTCACAGGATTATGTTTAGGAATGTACTGGATAGCCCAGGTCCCAGCACTGATCTCTGTAGAACTGTAGTGGTAACTTTCCTCCATTGCAGGAGTTAACCATTAACTCACACTCCCTTCTCCCATTTCCTTTCCATCTGTTAATTATTTATCAAACTTTACACTAAAGTTCTTATTTTAGGCTTAAGGCTTCTTTTGAGGCTTAAGGCTTCTTTCAAAAGCAGTCCCCCTTAGGGGACTTAGTGAGAAGCCTTTTGGAAATCCCATAGACTCTATTAACTTGATCCTCATTGCTTACTGATCCTTTTAAAGGCTTTAAAAGCTTTTCTCTGCTATGATAAACAAAGCCAAAGTTTGCAGTACATTTTAAAAATGTGTACCATGAGGCAAGTACCAGGTGATTACTGTGTATGGTATGTAATCCCAAAAAACACTGTTTAGACATCTGGGTTACTAAGATATGTTAATTACTCCTAATAAAAGGCTTTATGTCTTAAGTAAGGCTTTACCATCTGGATTAATTAATTTTTCAAGGTATGTAATGATAACTGTGTGACAAATACATGGACTGTAGGAGTTTATTATTATTTGGAGGCAACCTGTAAATATGTTACGAAAATGTGAGAAATGCTTCAAATATATATAAACTCAAGTATCCAAAATAATGCAAAGATAAACAGGACCACATAACTAAACATATGAATTAATTACTTTCCAGTGTCTTTAATTCTAAGTGCATTGTAATCCACCCAATATGATAATGGTGATTATTTTTCTTAGGTCAGATTTCTTTTATGCAAGATATTAGGAAGATACCACTGTAAAGGTATTTTGGGAGGCAAGCTTAGAACTTTTTTTTTTTTAAGAACACCTTTTTTATTGAATTTAAGAATCACTTTTTATTTTTAACACATTTTTATTTACTTTGCATTTGTACAGTTTGTTTCCAGAGTCCACAATTGACAAGGTGTGAGCATTTGAAGGTTTTATTAAAATTTTTACCTTAAAAACAATCACTGTTTGGAATTTTGAACCTTGTAAAAGAAGAGACTGAAGCATACTGTAAACAAGTTGATACAATACTGACAATGCAAAAAAAACTCCTACTGCATTAATGCTGCTTTGTATTCAGCTACAGGTATTTGTGGTGAATATAAAAAGCTCTTTGCAGAAGACAGTGGTGCAGCACTCCAGATTTCTCCTTCAGCTCCTGAACCTGATAAATGATGGGAGAACAGCAGCGTTGGTTTGTCCAAACAGACTGCTCAGTGCCTTGGGTTTTCCCGTCACTGGGCCAGCTCCGTGGCAGGTGCTGCCCAAGCACCAGCACAGGCTGGGACTGAAGCGCAGCTCTGTGGAGAAGGACCCAGGGGGTCCCACTGAACAACAAGCTGTCCATGAGCCAGCAGTGCTCCTGTGGCCAAGACGGCCAATGGAGTTCTGCAGAGCTTTAGGAAGAGTGTTGCCAGCAGTTCGAGGGAGGTGATCTTGCCCCTCTGCTCAGCCCTGATAGGGTCATACCCGGAGTTCTGTGTCTAGTTCTGGGGTCTTCAGTGCAAGAGAGACATGAAGCTCTTGAAGGGGATGCACTGGAGAGCAACAAGGATGATTAGGGGACTGAAGCCTCTTTCTTACCAGGAATGGCTGAGGAAGCTGGGCCTGTTCATCCTCGAGAAGAGATGACTGAGAGGGGACCTTATCAGTGTCTGTAAGTGCCTTATGAGAAGACGTCAAGAGGGTGGAGCCAGCCTCTTCTTGGTGGTCCCAAGCAACACAAGACGCAACGGGCAGAAACTGATGCAAAGTAAGTTCTACCTGAATATGAGGAATACCTTTATTTTTCTGTGCGAGTGACCAGGCATTGGAGCAGATTGTGGAGTCTCCCTCACCGGAGATATTCAAGAACTGTCTGGATGCAATCCTGTGCCATGTGCTCTAAGATGACCCTGCCTGAGCAGGGAGGTTGGAACACAAACCCTCTGCGGTCTCTCCCAACCTGACCCCTTCTGTCCTGCTGTGAGTCACGGCGCCCAGCCCGCCCGCGCCCCGCTCCCGGCCAGAACACCGCGACTTCGGGAAAGCT
>VYZT01022297.1:20188-65245 GCA_013400735.1 Pomatostomus ruficeps
CGCCTCCCCGGGCGAAGGCCGGGGGGCCGCCGCAGGTGAGGCCGCCGGGGCGCCGCAGGTGTTGGGCGGCTGCTCCCAATAGGCGCTCTCCGCCCGGCTTGTCCTTCCTCGGCACCGGCCGCCCTTGGGACCCCGCGGCGGCTCCGTCCCGTCGGGTGAGTCGAGCGGGGCCGGGGAGCGCCCGGGGCCGGGCTGAGGGCCGGCCATGTCGCGAAGCTCGCAGGACGGACGTCCCGGCAGGTCCCCGCTGTCCCGTGGGGCCAGCCCCGGGTCCGCCGCCGCCCCGCTGCCGCCGCCCCCGCTGCCCCTGCAGCCTCCCTTCGGCCCCGGCAGGAGCAGCCCCGGCCCCAGCGGGCCGGCAGAGCTCAAGCCGGTTCGGCGGTTCATTCCGGACTCGTGGAAGAACTTCTTCAAAGGGAGACGCCATCCCGGCTCCAGCTGGGATAGCACGGCCTCCGACATCAGGTACATCTCGGACGGGGTTGAGTGCTCGCCGCCTCCCTCTCCCGCGCCGCTGCAGCCGGGGACCAGAGCGGTCCCTGGCTCCTACACGGACCCTTTTGGGGGGTCGGGCGGGAGCTACAACTCTCGGAAGGAGGCCGAGGCCATGCTGCCCTCCGGAGACCACTTGGGCTCGCTGGAGCGCCGCGCCGGCACCGGGCAGACGTACAGCGAGCGGGTGGAGGAGTACCACCAGCGGTACGCCTACATGAAGTCCTGGGCAGGGCTGCTCAGGATCCTCGGCGTGGCCGAGCTGCTGCTGGGCGCCGCCGTCTTCGCCTGTGTCACCGCCTACGTGCACAAGGACAACGAGTGGTACAACATGTTCGGGTACTCGCAGCCCTACGGATACGGGGCGGGCAGCGCCTATGGGGGATACTCCTACAGCGGCCCCAAAACGCCTTTCATCCTGGTGGTGGCGGGAATGGCGTGGATCGTCACGATAGTGCTGCTTGTGCTGGGCATGTCCATGTACTACCGAACAATCCTCCTCGATTCCAACTGGTGGCCTCTGACCGAGTTTGGGATCAATGTGGCCTTGTTCTTCCTCTACATGTCGGCTTCCATAGTGTACGTGAACGATACCAACCGAGGCGGGCTCTGCTATTACCAATTGTTTAAGACGCCAATAAATGCGTCTTTTTGCCGTGTGGAGGGAGGACAGACTGCAGCAATCATCTTCTTGTTTGTCACGGTGATCATGTATCTAATTAGTGCGGTGGTTTCCCTAAAGTTATGGAGGCACGAAGAGGCCAGGAGGCACAGGGAATTAATGGAACAGGAGGTAAGTCATTAGTTATCGTTTTCTGTCTACCGGGTACCACATGATGGGGAGCACTTATAAGACCTTACCGTGGTGTGGATGGAGTCGAATCAAGTGTCTTCTCTGCAGTAGGTCTGTAGCCTTGAGGTTGAATTGTAACCAGTCTTACAGTATTAGAAACTGCCAAATGAAAGGTGTTTTTAAGGTGTCAGATCCAAAGTCTTGGACACCATTCTTTTTGTTTATAATTCACCTTGGGTAAGGACCTGGCACTGTTCCCTTCATAATACTGGGCTCTCTTACTGAGTCAGCTGATGAACTACTTCCTAGTGTGTATTTTCCAAACAAAGGAAGAAAACGAACAATGTTCATCTGTTCAGCAGCGTTAGGTGGCTTAAAGCCACCTAGCATTTATTTGAAAACTCTGCTTTCGGCACATCAAGTGCTAGAGTGAATAAACCTAAGAATGTGAAATAGTTATTTTTACTCTGCAAGCAAAACTTCAAGCAACTTCTTTACGCCTTTTCAGCTTTCCTCACAATAGTTATCAGCAAATATTAGCAATAACAGCGTTGGCTAGATATCTGTGTCTTAAGTTTCAGTCAGCCACGTCTTTTTCATGTCAGATATTTTGCCTGACTACTGGCCTTGCCCATACTTGCCTGGTTAATGATAAACTCTGACAGTAGAGATTTAACACTTTTACCTAGAGAGTTCAAAGTAATTTGTGTAAAACTTCCTTCATTTGAGAACACCACCAAAAATCCCTTTTAAAAATGAGTAAGACTTAATATAGCACGAAAATTAATGCATGTGAAACGTACATAAGCCTAACTTAAGGAGGGGTCAGCCTTTAAGTGATTTTAGAAGGAGAGAGAGAGAGTTTAAAGTTGCATTTCCTCTGCCCTGTGGCTGCGATCTGATTTAATACTGGTTTCCAGTTCACCGTCTTGCATAAAACTAAGACTTTCCTTTTGAAAAGTAATTACAATTCTTCAATAAAAGTTTTTTAACCAACTCATAGTATGTCCTGCAAGAATGAGGTGATTGCCAGAGCTGCACACAAGGTGTTCATTCTTTCCTGTTACTATCAAAGTTCTTTTAGCCCAGTTACTAAACATTTCTGAAGGGAATAGTTTAATAATAGAGGTTAGACTCTGGAGAGTGCTGTGCAAAACAGCTGCAGGTTGAGCTACCGGTTAGTGCACTGTTGTGTGTTCTGGGCAATGAATTAGGCACAGAGTGTTAGTGAGTTAACCTGGGCTGGAATGTGAAAATAATAAAGGAGCTTGGGAAGTGGATGGAGTACTTCCTGCAAGCTGTTCCTTACAGCTGTGCTCTGGGAAATCCTGTTGTTCTGGGGTTTGGATGGTTGTTTTCCTTAAACACTCTTTAAATTAGTGGATCTGAAATTATTTCTTATACTAAATTTCTTCTTACCTAAATATAAATGTAATTTTCTGTGCAGTATGATTCTGAAAATGTTTCAATTTCAGGAGTCTGTGCTTTTGCATACTATTTTTGCTGAAAATAAAACTTAGTTATTTCCTTTTTTTTTTTTTTTGATAGATGAAAACACAATCCTCTTTTCCAGAAAAGAAGGTAGGAAATAGGAATTTATTCTTCTGTTTACTGGTAATTCCAATTGGTTATTCTTTTCCTTGTGACTATTCTAATTTATTTATTTAGTTAGTTATTTGACTTGGAAGAGATTAGGTTTAGTTCTTTAAGTTAGTTTGGACAGCATTCTCCTGCCTAGAAGATTCACAAGAGGCTTGTAAAGATGTTTGTGTTCCAACAAGATTCCACATGTTTTTATTTCTGGATCAAGGGATGAATTGTGCAATAGAAAACAAGGAGAAAAGGGAACTCCAGAGAACTGAATGATTCCAGTTCATTCACAAATTAAATGAAATACTGAAGGAAACTTCCTTGCACTGTTTTTTTAAGACATGGAAACAAGTCTTTCCAAACTTCTGGAAGTATTTATCTATACTGCTGTTAAGACAAACTGAAGAAAAACACTGAGTGAGAAGCTTTCCTGTAACTCATTAAACTAATTTTCCAATTACAATAAGATTTGTAAGAAATATCTGTGATTTGCTTCTACTATTGCTGAATACATGTGTCTCTGTTGCATCTTTTGTGATTTATGTAAAACTGATTTCATTGAGAACAAACTCCTTCTCTTTTAAAACAGTATGAAAGTGATGGCAGACCAAGAGAAGAAGTCAGTTACAGGCAGCTCAAATCACTGGAAAGAAAGCCAGAGCTACTTAATAGTCATATACCTGCGGGCCACATTCCTAAACCTATAGTGATGCCGGACTACTTAGCGTAAGTGACTTGATTTTGATGAACCAGCTTCGTGGAGGATACCTGAATCATGTTTTTCACTCAGCATTTCTCCTAGATACTGTTGTGGTTTCTCTCCCATGCATGTGCTGTGGGAACTCATAGTTGTGTGTTAAGTTAACATTAAAAAGCAGAGAGGATAGGGCTGGTATCAGTAGCATAAGACCAGTAACTATAAATAAGGAATCTTAATTAAAAAACCAAACCCACACAAACCTCAAATGTTAAAGCAGAATGTCATAATCTAGCAAATACATTAGCTGCCAAAGGAATAGAAGACCACGATACAGATATTAGGGGAAAAAAATAAAATAAATGGGAAATTGCCTTTTTAGGGCCTGAAATTTGACTACTCTTCTACTTTCTAAGTGCTAAATTTATAATATGCGCCCTTTTAAAGGGTAGGCCTTTCCAAGTATGATATAATAAATTAATTTTTAAACTATTTGATATGAGCACAAATAAAAACAAGGGAGGTTTCACATGAATATTAGGAAAATATCTTTCCCTGTGAGGGTTTGCACGGGTTTACCAGAGACTCAGTCTCCATGCATGGAGATACCAAAAGCTGTCTGGATACAGTGCTGGTCTGAATGTTTCTGATTGTGCAGGAGGTTAGATCAGATAACCTCCAGATGTCTCTTACAACCTCAACTATACTGTGATTCTGTGGTTTCAGTGCTTTACAGACATGCACATTGCAGCAGGTTATGAGATTGGGAAGAAATACAGAAACACACTGTCAAGGCGAAGAGTCTAAATATTGTTAATGAGGTGCATCTCTAAGACTACTTCTTGAATTTATTTTCTTTCAGGAAATACCCTGTAATTCAAACAAATGAAATGAGGGACCGGTACAAAGCGGTATTCAATGATCAGTTTGCTGAGTATAAAGAACTGTCTGTGGAAGTTCATGCTGTATTTAAAAAGTTTGATGAGCTGGATGCATTGCTGAAACAGCTTCCACACCACCCTGAAAGCATATATGTAAGTACCTGTGAGATGGGATTATGGAAAATAGTGGTATTAGGTGATATTAGGCAGTTTCTGACTGTCTTCAGGTAGGGAACAATGTCCTCTAATGCTAGCTGTGACTTGGTGTGAGGGGAAGTTTCCCCATATATGTCACATCTTCTCTGGGCCCTAATTAGGGATACCAAGTTCCAGTTATGACCTGTACAGGGTTTTCTGGGGGTTTTGTTTCTTTGTTTCATACTAGCAGCTTTTAAGTTCTAGTGAGTCACAGTTATTTTCATTATTTCCCAAATACAAGATTTACATCTAAATATTACCACCACAAGGTATTGATCAAATGAGAATTTTGATGAGTATTTTGTAGAATTTACAAGAAGATAAGGAGCACACTCAAAGTTTAAAAATCTGTGGTCTCTCATTAGGAACAGGAAAGGATATCAAAAGTTCTGCAAGAATACGAGAAGAAGAAAAACGTAAGTGATTTTAGATTTACATGCCTATTTAATCTAATGACTAGCAAAGAGTGTAAATAGCCAGTACTTCTGACACTAGGCAGAATTCAGTATCTCAGGGTATCTGTAGCTACTACAGTGCTTTGTGTATTTTGTCTTCTAAAACTTTGGCAAAGTTAGGACCCAGCCCATATACTAACACCAACAAGCAGTTTTGAGAATAATAATTCCAGTAGCCAGATGGGGGTAAAAACCCCAAACCACAACCCAACAGTTGAGCATTTTCATCTTCTGAGAGTATGCTTCATCTTTTAGCATTCTGCACTCAGAATATGTATAACTAGTTAAGTTGTATTCACTGACTGACACAGTCAACAGATAAAAACAGAAAACATAGTCTTACCCTTGAAAAGAAGTTTTGTATTCTTTAAGGCATGGAATTTAGACACTCTCAAAAAGTAATTTTCAGTGTAATCCAAGAGGTTTCTCTTTGTAATTTTTAAATGCAGGCAGCAAATGTGTATCTGTGTTCCATTAAAAACGTAATGCATCACAAATACCATTTTTTTTCTCCTTGGAATTCAGAGGTTGTGTCCATGTTAGTTAAACTTCATTGCTTTTTTGGGAGGGAAGGATTTATTGCACATACTGTGAATATATGTATAAAATCTAAATTATGTAGTAGGATGTCATTTACATTTGCAGATTTCTGTTTTCAAACAGCACTCTTTACTAAGTAACTACAGTGTCTTCTGGCCTTTCATGAAGGAAAGGGAAACAGGAAATAAGAAAGGGCCAGGGAAAAGGAGTGTGAATTTTGAGAATATTTACATACTGTCCTTTTAGTCAAGAACATAATTGATAATTGACTATTCTTGGAAGAGTCTGAAAGCCTAATATATTAATGTAAAGGTTTTTGTATTTTTGGCAGGATCCTGCATTTCTGGAGAAAAAGGAGCGTTGTGAATATCTGAAGAATAAGCTTTCTCACATAAAACAACGAATTCAGGACTATGATAAAGTTATGAATTGGAATGTAGAAACTTAGCTATGTCTTCGCTTCATGGATACTATTTTCTGTATTTTAAATCAATGTGCATATTTTAACCTATTTATTTACTCTTTGAACAGTACAATTATGGGGATTACTTAATCACTGTCATATATTTGGATGTTGTACATTATTGATAGGTTTTGTATGCAGATCCAATTGCAATTGAAGTTATGAGATAAGTTAGGAAACCTCTGCTAACATTCTGCTTTCATTAGTGCAAATCCTAGCCTCTTAAATATGAATACTTTATTTGAAAATACTTCATTTGCAAACTTGCAAAGCCCCCCAGTTAGAGCAGTTTCTAAATACCTTGTGGAAACTTTGCACAGAAATGCTGTTAACAATTTTGAATTTTATTTATATGTGACATTGTAATGATAGCAGAAAGAGATTAGCTGCTCTTTCTGTCTGGAGTTTGATGGACTGCCTAATTGTATTGAATAATTTGGGCAATTCAGAAGCTAGCTTAATCAGAATTTTTGTATTGTATTTCCAAATGGTGTATGTTATGCCAGAAATTATCTTGAATTTTGCCCAACAAGAGAGGAACGATAGCTTCTTATTTAAGCAGCTGAGGGAGAGAGACTTGGATTCGGTTTTATTATTGCCGTCTTCAGAGATGATGCAACAAATCTATACTTGGCCTTAAAGGAACAGAGGTACAGGATGAGACATATTAATGTTCCATTACTGTTGCTATAGGTCAGTGTGCTCTGCCTCCCTTTCCTGAGTCATACGATCAGGGGTACATGTGCTTAAGAGCTTCATTCTTCATCAGCAAGTAACGGGACTTTTTGTCTAGGCAGCAGCTGTTAGTGAATTTGGCATTCAGAGAGTAAGCAAAACAAAATGAATTCTCATTCAAAGTATAAATTGTTAGTATCCTGTATAAGGCCAGGTAAAAGGTGTTAAAAGGCATACTTTCCAGAGCATATTTGCATAAATTCAGTATCTGTTTTTACATTTTCTTGGGGATATTATCCTGGGGAGAGGTTTGTATGTGCAAGTATTTTCATAAGCCAGTAAATTTTCTCTTTGTATCTTTTTTCTTACCTTTATTTAATTAACTTTTTTTTACTTACTAAAATTTAGAAGCATTGATAGTTTCTTTGTACAGTTTTCTACAACTGCTATTTGTCTGTTCTGAAATACGTTTTTTAATATTAAAAAAAAACCACCAGTGTAGCCATGTTACTCTATTGCTCATAAAGACACTTTGTTAGAAAAAGGTGCTCTGATTACAGTTATTACAAATTTTTGTTAGTGATTTGTTTTTTCTTTGAAAGAAAGTTTTTAACTTCTGCCTTAATTTAAAGGAACAACATCAGGAAAGCCATTTCCAGTTTAGTATGGTCATGGTGGTACTACCTCTGCTCTTCACTGCTGGAAATATATTAACATACCTCACTCTGACCATTACAGCCCTTCTGGTTTTTCAGCCCTTACAGCAGCCCTGATGGCCATGCACCCACCTTCATATTTATAAAATTGACATTCCAGTTTTATCAGCCACTTAATTCCCAGAGCTTTAGTGGATTAAAGTAAATAGCACAAGATGCCATGGGAACACTGAGAGAGTTTGAAAACTTGGCACCTCTTCATTTCAAAGCCTTCAGTCTCATCTGCCTGGAAGGTGCCTCAGTATTTTCATTATTCTCAGCACGACAACCTGTGTGCTATGCCTTGTTCTCTCCCTTCTCAGTGCCTCTCTCTCTGGTTCTGGTTTGTGTTCATTGCAAAGGAGAAACCTCTCTTTCTTATAAAGGAGGTGAGCCAATTTTTTACACTCGTTGTGCTGAATACTTGTTAAATCATTCTTTGTAAGAGAAGTACTTGTCCAAATCTCCACAATCTAAATAAATGACCTCTCACTGTACACCCAAGTTTCTTGTTTTTTCTCAGTGAGAGTTCTGGGCATTGCTTCAGTAACAGAAGAAGATTAATGCAAGTCTGAGGATCAGCTGGTGTTCATAAAGTTACAGCAGTAAGCTGACTGATGATTTCTTTGGAAGGTTCACAGTCTGCACCCTTAATAGGTTTTCTTTCTGTAAGATAGTGAGACCCAGCTCCAGGCTCCTTTTGACAGGGGTCTGAGCCTCAGTCTTTGGGAAACTGGCTCCCGGTCCCTCAGACAGTGTCTACATAGCCTGTGGAGAACCATGGTGCTTCTTCTTTCCTGCAAAGTTTCTAACAAATGGATTGGGTAAAAGGAACACCATAACTGTGCCTGCAATGAGGAAATTAAGCGGAAGCATCTGTATGTGGATTCTCTGTGTTTCCCAGCAAGGTGCCACAGGCGTGGCCAAGTAGATTTTCTCCAATGGGAAGAGAAGCTGGGAGAGAAATACTCCCTTCTGCCCGCCTTCTGGGTTCCAAACAGGATTAGGATAGGGCACAACAGAAGTAAGCTAAGGTGCACAGGCCGACCTGAGGCTGCAGCAATGTGTTGCAACCATTACTTGCTCAGTCCTGTATCTCTTACAGGCCCCAGAACTGCTGAAGCATTCCTAGTGCTTACAGTCTGTATGCTGGTTCTGCTCTAACCTACAAATGGAGGACTGAAAAGGGTCTTGTCAACAATGCTACAGACACGCTGAAGAAAAATTACTAGTCTAAGATTAGTCTAACATATTCATCTCTCAGAAAAATTGAGATTAATGAAATAAGAATTAATGGCTGGAAGCTGAAGCAAGTTGGAGCAAAACAGAAATTAGGAGGAAAGTGAGGGAGAATCCCTCAATCTGAGTTACCTTCAGGTAACTATCAAGGAAAGTAGTCTCTTGATATCCTTAAAGCATAGAAGGCATACTTCAGACAAAATTGAAGTTTTTAGATGGTTTTCACCTCAGTCTCTCCATGCAATCTCTCTAGGCTCAGCTCTGAATCTACACTTTTGCATGTTTGTGTAAAAAGTCTGCTATGTTTTCTTACTTGTGTGACTGGGCTTTTGCAGAAGTTAGTTAACATGTAAATGAATCACCAAGAAATACTGCTTTTAGTTACAGCCTGTCCTCAAACACTGAGTGTATACAACAAGAAATTTTACCCTTCAGGCTTCCTCTTAGAAAATGCTTGCCTGGCTCCACAGATCTACAAAGCAAGATGCTCAAGATTTTTAGCATTTCTACAAATATAATAGTTTCTAAACTGGACTTATGTTTCTTCTTTCTTTGTAAGCAGTTGGGTATCCTAGATCAAAACAGCTGTGGCAGGATTGGCATGGTTTTTACTAAACCATACATTTTTTTCAGGCGAGATAAAGTAGCGCCTAATAAATGTGCCCAAAAGTTTGCCTTGCACAATAGTCTGACTAGCTTTCATGACAGCATATTGACTACACATACTCATGGCAATGAAAAACCTAATTGCTTTGAAACTGTAAAAGAAGGTATCCATTATGTCAAACTACAACTATTTCAGTTCCAAGAAGCAAATCCTGACCTTTCAAAGAATTCCTGTTTTCCTGTCTTCAGATTGCTTTCCTTCAAAAAAACCATTGATTTTTCCCAGGTATGGTTTAACAGTAAGCTAATTAATTTATCCTCTCCGTTATAATTATACATTACTCCTGATAAATGCAAAAAGCTGAAGGGTACAGAAGTGGTTAGTTTTTCTGCACTCCTAATTGTTACTACTGTTTATATGTTTTCTTCCTCATTTATTGTCTTACTTGGATGCAGAGTGAGACTCCTTAGAAACGGATGCTCAGTAACTTTCCTGTAATTCAAGGGGATGAAGCCCAGTCTTGGCACATTTCCACTGTATCCAGAAAAGTTTTAACAGCTCTGCAGCGCAATCATCAATTAGCTCAGCTAGCTCTGAGCTAATCCTAATTGTGGTGCTTATGAAATTGAAACTCTTGGTGACATGAGATGATTACACAGAATTATTTTAGGTAGATGCAAAACTTAATTATGTAACATCAAAATACCTGAAACTTCTTGCTTTTGCTGGCGGGGTGATAGATGGCTGCCTTCACTTAACGGGACTATGAGCATAATCATGTGTTAAAATCCAGTGCTTTTTGCAGGCTCCTGCGTTCTTCCGTTAATTACTGAAATTGCTTCAGTTAATTGCAGAAGTGCCACCTAGACCCGGACAGTGCCATGACCCTGGCGGCTGCCTCGGGAGACACGAGCGAGGGGGGCTACGCCGCGGGCTCAGCGCTCGCACCAGCGACGTCTCCGTGAGGCCTCTTCCCTGCGCGCTCATCCTCTCCATCGCCGCACTTGGAGTATTTCCATGTTGCTGTGGAAAACCAGCGGAACCTTCCCGGAACGGTCGCTCCGCGGCGCGGGCGGCAGCCGGGGCGGTTTGGCGGAGCACCGAGGCGGAAGCGGGAGGGCGCCGACGTGTCCGGCGGGCAGGGCTTGGCGGCGGGCGTGGGACGGGGCTCCCCTCTGCCCCCCCTCGGCCCTTCTCACCCCCCTCAGTGTCCTTCGGCACTCGTCAGATCCCCTCTCACCCCCGTCGTCTTCCCCCAGTCCTCCTCNGCGCCCCCCCCAGCCGCCCTCAGCCCCCGCGGAGATGGATGACGAACCCGAGCGGACTAAGCGCTGGGAAGGAGGCTACGAAAGAACATGGTGTGTTCTTCCCTGCTCACCTTTCTCTCCTTTCTGGAAAAAAATCTCCCCTTTGCCCACTGTAACAGTCTGTTTTGCGTAGGGAAATTCTTAAGGAAGACGAATCCGGGTCGTTGAAAGCAACCATCGAGGACATTCTCTTCAAGGCAAAGAGGAAAAGGTACTTGGTGTGGCCACGAGCCTGCTAATAGCACTGACTTGGTCAGTTATACGGGCTTCATCATCCTGAAGATGGGTCATCTGGGATGAGTTAAGCATAACACATGCCTGCAGGATGTTTTTATGTCCTTTCTCCTTTGGAGGGCAGGTGCATGCCAGAAAAAATGGTGAAAAATTAATTTTTAGCGTTAAATCTAAACACTGAATGCGTACAGGCTGGGTATCCCATGTGTATGCAAGCTATGGGTCTTGATCTGATGCAACAGTGCAGAGCACTGCAGTTGCAATCTGCACAGATTAGAGAAATCTTTCAGCAATCTTTTTTTTAATATACAAATCAGAGGATCACAGGATAGTTTGGATTGGAAGGGACCTTAAAGGTCAGCTCGCTCCAACCTGCCATGGGACACCTTCCACTCGACCAAGTTGGTCAGAACCCCATCCAGCCTGGCCTTGAGCTCTCCCAGGGATGGGGCATTTGCAGCTTCTCTGGGTAACCTGCTCCAGTGCCTCACCACCCTCATGGTAAAAACATGTTTGTCTGTAATCTGAATTGACTGTCTTGTAATTTAAAACATTGCCCCTTGTCCTGTTACAACAGAAGCTGGCTTTTGATATCATGGCTACAGATTTCTGTTTCAAGTTTCAGAAAAAATTGCTGGAAGAAAACCCTAAGTTCTGCTTTGTTTCAAGTTATGTTAAAACTTGATTTGTCAGATTTGGATACAATTCTAAAGCTTTATTAAACCTGGCAGTAAGGAATAGTTCTTACTTGTCTTCTGATGGTCATGAAGTCTGTGATTGGGTTGTGGGGTTTTTCAGCCTAAGTGTCTGCAGTTTGTTACTGCTATATTTTTGCCAGAAGCCTAGTATTGGGTTTGTTTTCGGCTTTTGTTTTAGGAGTCATTTACTCATTCGAATTTGACTTAAATCCTTCTGTGTTTTGTTAGACTCTATGAACACCATGGACAAGTTCGTCTGGGAATGGTATGTTAATATCCTAACCGTCTTCTGTCCTTAATCCAAAACTACTTGGCTAGAGGTGGTATTCCGGATCTGAAAGGCACTTCTGGTGACCTAAGTCTGTGGTTTCCACCATTTATTTTTTTTTAAACATTCTTTGTTTGTTGGCAGTGTGGATGTGAAGCATGGCTGTTCCAGGTGGGAGGTTTGACACGCAGGGTGTGCTTGGCAGCAGCAGTCACATCACATGCACTCACACTGCCCAATTTCTCTTCTTGTGGGAAATGGTCATAATGGAAGTGGGCTGTAAATAACCACATTGCTTTGTACAGTGCTGAGCTCCTCAGGTGAAGACATGAATGTTCAAACTACGCATGTTTTGTAGCTTGTCATGAGAGGAGAAGAACAGTGTACATTTTTCAAGAGAGGATTTTTTTTCATTTTAAGAGAAAACTAATTGCACCACTCAATATACTGAATTTTCCCTGCTAGAGGGGGGGGAAGTAGTGGCTTTTTTAAGTAAATGTAATAATGAATTAATTCCAGTATGTATTCTGTGAGTGATTTTCACGTATGGTGGAAATGCAGATGCGTCACCTTTACGTGGTTGTTGATGGATCAAGAACGATGGAGGACCAAGACTTAAAACCGAACAGACTTACTTGCACTCTGAAGGTATTCCTGCACTCAAAAGTTTTTCCTTACTAAGCCACTGTTTCTCTGTAAACTGATTGCATTTTGCATTTAAAAGAATTGCAGTCTCCTCCATGTGCATAGCCTCATCTCTCATCCCTACATTTTTGTCCTTGCTTCTGTTGCTAGTCTGCCACTTTCCTGTTTTTTGAATAGTAAAATCTGTGTGGCATTATTTTGCCTTGCATGTGTACTTCTGTACATTAAAAACACTTTGTAAGAGCATATTATGGGAAGACACATTTGGAAATTATGTGGAAATTAAGTGTTGCCCATGTTTTCATTACACATCTAGAATTGGTTTATATTTCTTTCTTGCAGTTGAGGGTTTTTTGTGAATCCTTGTTTGAAAGGATGCTAGATGGGAGTTGAAGTGGATTGCTGTTTCAGATTGTGGAGGACTTGAGCTGTGTATGTCATGTTCTATATGGTCTTCTCCAACAGTACTAAAGCATGAAATCCTGGGTTTTTATGGTTTTGTACAGCTTAATGCCTTTTGGTGTATTGTAGACCTTCATTTGAAGGAATCAGCAGGAATCTAGGAGTTGAACATAGGAAGTGAATAAAATAAGGGGGTGTAGTTTCTGAAATCTGCATTGCATTGGTTACATGAGATGAAGGAGGAGGGATAGGGTGAAAGAAGAATAGAAAGGCTCATTCCTCTTTTTTTGCATTCCCCAATGTTTTTGTTTTGTTTTTTTAGTGATACTAGATGTTTTGCAAGTATTCCCTTCTTAATGCATGTGGAATAAAAGTATAATTAGTTTTTAACTGTCTTCACTTTTTTTAATAGTTACTGGAATATTTTGTTGAAGAGTACTTTGATCAGAATCCTATTAGTCAGGTATGTACAACCATGTAAGAAACAAATAACAGAAAACTATTTTAAAAGGTAGTTTTGGTTATAGCACTACCTAGTAAACTGTTTTTCAATGTGTACTTTCCCATCGCTTATTCGTCAGTCGAGTGAAATTCTTACTTCTGCCTGTTTCTGCCAGGCATTTAGAATTTTAGAAGATTTTATTTTGTACCTTTTGGCAGCAGTAACGAAAATACAGCAGTGTTTGTTAACGGATGCCTCATGTTCTGCTGCTGTTGTTACACTTAAAATAAAACTTGTATAGACTTGTATTGTTAAATAATTCTGGTCCATAAAGAAGTAAAAGAAGTATAATAGAAGTCTAAATAAACTCATTTTAAAACTTTCTAAGAAAAGTTTTGTCCTTTTTTTTCCCTTTTTCAGATTGGCTTAATTGTAACCAAGAGTAAAAGAGCGGAAAAAATGACAGAACTCTCAGGTAGGGAGGTACTATCTTTTTCTTAAATTGGAGATGTTTTTATCCTTTTCATCAATGTTACAAGTTCTACCTGATACACTGCTGAAAATGAAGTTATGTTGTCATGGTTTTAATTTAAAAGATGAATTATTGCAAGCTGTCTGAAACCATAGTCTTTAGTTTGATCTGTTTTGATCCAGAATTGTCATTGTGTGCTTGTTTGCGATCAAGTCTTGACCAGAATGCAACTCAGATATATTCTGTTTCCCCTATAGTTAATTTTCTATCCTGTTTGTTAATTTTGTGTATTACAACATTTATGTGTTTTTTGAGATCTGATCAGATGTGAAGAAGTCAAGGTTTATTTGGTTCCTGCCTGCTGTTACACCAATCCCTGTGGCTTCAGCAGGCTTCATTGAGGAAATTGAGGATCAATCAATCTTTGAACTGTACTTTAAGGGTAACAGAGGAAACAAAACTCTCTTTCTGTTTGTGAGACACATCGCATTCATGTTGAATGCTTAATGATTCCCAACAGTGATGTTATTCTTTTTGGCTTCTCAAAGTTTCTAACAACTGAGTGCCTATAGAGTAAATGTCTGTTTTACTGTTTTCTGCATTCTGACCAAGATACCAGTTTCTGAGGAGAAATACAGACCAGTCATGGTTTGAAAGCTGTTGTTGTACAAGTACGCTTCATTACCTATGCAGTTTAAATATTTCAGTTCTTTAACTTGTTGTATCAGTTAAATTGGTTGCATTATTTTCTCTTACAGGAAACTCAAAAAAGCATATAACTGCTCTGAAGAAAGCAGTGGATATGAACTGCAATGGAGAGCCTTCTCTATATAATTCCCTAAATTTGGCCATGCAGACTTTAAAGTTAGTATATACATGGAGTTTTTTTGTTTTCTTAGTAATTGTGAATTTTTTCAGAGTCAGGGACAGAATTTTTTCTAAGTAGCATCTTGAATCATTCTGAATTGAGTCTTTAAAAGGTGACTTTATGTCCTCTTACAACAGAAATCATTAAGTTAAGTATGCTAGTAGTGCAGAAGTTTGTTTTCTGCCACTAGATGCTTGTATTTAGGGATGTGCTTCTTACAGAAATGACATTTGAAAACCAGGTTGATGATGGTATGTAGATATTGCGATGAAAGACACTGCAGGTGTGTTTTACTGGTGGGCTAAGGTATGAGAGAGGACAGAGTTAGAGGTTAATAATGTAAGAGAACAGGAAAAGAAACAGCGCTGTATCACAATAATCTTGTGAGAATTTTGGCAGACTTTAGAAATATCAATTTTCAGGTAGGATAGATTCAGAACACTTGTTTGCTTTGTGAGGTATCGAGATGTATGCCGTTTTGAGGAAGACTGAATAAAGAATTACAGCTAAAAAACTGAGAGAACAAAGCAAATAATCAGTGTCATGAAAAGCTATTTTAATTACTAGCTAGAAGAGAGTTTTCAACTAAGAATTAGAAGTGTTAAATTATTGGATTTACACTTTAAAACTGATCTTTAAGAAGTCAGGAAGTCCTACTACAGTGTTCCTAGTTTGAAGGTGAATTTTACCTGTGAGTATGGGTAAGGTGCAAAGGATTCATTACAGCAAACAGTCAGGTAACAACTACACAATTAAATATGGTATTTTAGATATTAGAAAGGTTTGGCTTTCAGAAGGTGGTGCTCAGACAAGGATCTTACCACAGGTTGTAGAGGACTTCATATCATGTCATCTTCTGACTTCGATACATTAAGGTCCTTGGAGATGTTATCATACAAATAGCTTAGTATGCAGAAGTAAATTAACTTTATGCTTTCCTTAGGCACATGCCAGGACATACAAGCAGAGAGGTTTTGGTAGTCCTCAGCAGTCTGACGACATGTGATCCAGCCAACATCTATGATCTAATTAAGGTACAGAATTGAAGTTTGACTACTGCATTGAACATCTGAGCAACTGAGGGAGAACCACACAGTTGCTGTGTCATCACCTATTCATTTTCATTTAAGACTTTCAACCTACTGTTCTTTGTTCTGCACATGAATTTGAGTATGCTTTTTTTTCTCTATCTGAAGTGTTTAAAAGCGGTAAAGATCAGAGTATCTGTCATCGGCCTAAGTGCTGAAGTTCGAGTTTGTACAGTACTTGCCCGAGAAACTGGTGGTATGTATCTGAAGTTCAGTAGTTATATCACTAACACAGGTTTAAACCAGAATTAAGTAAGTAATTTATTATATAGTCATTACTGCATTTTGATATTTAAGGATGAATATTTTCCGTCATGCTGGCAGAAAATTAAAGGGTCTCCGAAATGTACAAAATACACAGTAGTAAGTGAAATTATTGTCAGCTGGTAGCTGCAGCTCTAGAGAGAAGGAATACATATATTTTCAAGCCTTGTGTTCCACATATAAAGCTATGTGATGTGGAACTTTATCAGTGTAGCATGTTAATATCAATTGCTGCAGTGGTAACTCTTACAGTATCATTACTGCAGTGTAATGTTGGAGAAAAAGCTCTGTGCTTTCACATCTAATTTAGCATTCTGTTATTTCTAAATTTAAAACTTGTCATTTTCAATAGCATTAAGAGGGCTGCTTTTTAGGAACATGTTTGGATAAATTGTGTTTTCTACCTGAATTGTTTTCTGACATTTGGAGTATATGTTTGTATTCTTACAGTAAGGCATTTCTTCCTTTCTCACAGGAACATACCACGTTATTTTAGATGAAAGTCATTATAAGGAACTGCTGATGCACCATGTTAGTCCTCCGCCTGCCAGTTCAAGTTCTGAGTGCTCCCTTATTCGAATGGGTAGGATATGGTTTTGTCAAACCTCTAGCATGAGATTTGTTTTGTCTTTTTCTTTATTTGCCTCTTCTGTGTAGAACTATACAAATAGTAAGAAGCGTAATAAAGATATTGTGCAATTTTTCTTTTATTTTAACTTTTATTTTGCTAAATAAGTATCAGTTTTCTCGATATTCCTGTAAAGTAATCAGCTTTTAAATAGAGTTTGTTAAGTAGGACAAATTACTGAACAGAAGTTGGAAACAATGAAGTGGAACAATATTGATTGCACAGTAATTGTTATAAATGTAATACTTAGAAATGAAGGCTGAAAAATCATTTTGTTTCTCCCTCTGCTTTTTTCCCTGCAGAAGGCAACTGTTACAACTATTAATTCACTTTAAGAGCCATAGGTAGTACATGTTTATTAGGAGCGATACTGCAGTGTTCTTTCAACAAGTAGATTAGGTACCTTTTCTTTTCCTGATGTGTTTCTCAATAAATTTAAGCTTGGAATTAAACCAAAATAGGAACTCTAATGCTACAAAGTAGAGCATTCAGTTCTCACTTTCATCCACCCATTTCATAGATAACAATGTATGTATTTTTATGTCTATAGATATAGACAATGAAGAGGTTTGCTTCTTGTAGGTAAGGCCTGAGCAGCAGTTGGAAAAAACAACTTCTCACCTGTCATGATGTGTAAAAAATGAGTGGTAGAAAGAAAGATATCAGTCTCCAAAAAGTCCTGTAGTTTCATCTGTCATATACTGCACTTGGAAGGTGAATATAGGCTTGATGGATGCATATAAAAATATTTCCCCCGAATTAGAAACTCTTTTTTTAAGTGAACATTTGTATGGATGCTCATTCTGCTTTCCTACCATTGCATATAACTTTCTTTTTAACTGTTCTTCGAAAATGGGGTTCCAGTGTGCTTCAGTTAACAAAAAGTCTATAAAGAAGACATTTTTTCCATTGTGAGGAAGTAAAGTCAGGGAGGTGTGGATGTAGGTAGAGATCTTTAGGAAGAATTTGATACCTAGCAAAAATGTATCAATTCTCCTGTAATAACAAACAAACAAACAAACAGGAGAGAGATAGGCCTGAATGTCTAGAATAATCTTTGAACTTCTTCATTGAAATAAGAAACTGAAACGTTACTTGCATGTTTAAAATTGTTAATATGGGATGTTTTTCTCTTCAGGTTTTCCTCAGCATACTGTTGCTTCTCTGTCTGATCAAGATGCAAAGCCCTCTTTTAGCATGGCGTGAGTAGCATTGATTAGAATTCAATGAGCTGACCAGAATTCAATATTAATTAGTCATATTTAGAAAGTCTGCTCAATAGTGAAAGCATTGCAAAATAATATGAGAAAACATAAGCCATGTCTTGTGACTTTTCAGTAGGCATTTTATTTCCATTGCTAGCTCCAGTATGTGGCCATAGTTACCTCTGTTAAATATGTGGTTTCAAATCTGCATTTAAGTTTTTTGAAGGTAAATGTTACTTAGTTCTGTTACATGGCGATTGGGACACACGGTGGCTACAAGGTATTAAAGTAATTACTGCCAATTTTACTTGCAGTCCTTGATGTAAGTATTCCTATTACTATAAAAGATAATTATGAGGATGCAAGGGTATTATCTGAATAAAGTACTTTTTATGTACTTCTTAACGTGACTTTAAAGGGAAGTTTAAAATAAAAGCCTCATTTGATGACCGCACTGGTGCATGTCTTAATGAAAAGAATCATCGTTTCCCAGGGTGATAGGGGAATCTGAATTTCAGAAGGAAAGAAACCGTGTCTAACAGCATGTGGTATTTGAGAGAATAAGTATTACATGCATCTTAAAGTCAGTACACAATATTTTTGTTTCTAAAAAGAAGCAACCACTCAGTTATTGTTCATATCTTTATTTTTAAAGATTGGGTCCTTTATATGGAAATATTTGGTCTTTGTTCTGTTCGTGTGGGAAAATGTAGTTACTGCTATCTCACCTTATCAATTGTTTTCTGACACTTACACATTAAACCATTACATTGCAATCTACTGAAACTTTTTAAATGATGTGTTGTGAAAATAACATTATTTGTAGTTACGTAGTAGCATAGTATTATCTGTTAAGTACTAAATTGTTTCTTTCTACTGCAGGCAATTGGAAAATAACAGTGACCCCTGTCTCACACTGGGTGGATATTTTTGTCCTCAGTGCAGAGCCAAATACTGTGAGCTTCCTGTGGAATGCAAAATCTGTGGTAAGTAGCAAGAAAAGGTGAGCGGATGAAACAGGAGTTCGTGATAAGAGAGTTAAAGGGTAGAAAAATTCAGCTATACTTAGGAATGAAAAGCCAGCTCTGCTTTAAGAGTCCTGCATTTCTGTGACCTGGCATGTCAACTTCATACAAGTGTCTCTCAGGACTATACCTGTAACAGTAAAGCTGTATCATATTCTTTGGTATAAGGAATGTACCTAAGGCAACGTGGGGAAGAAGGGTGATTCACATGGGAATGGTAACTTCTCAAGGATCCTCATTTAACTAGACACACCCATGTTTCAGACTCCTCAGTGCAAGGCCACAAAAATAGAGTGCTTTGGAGTAAGAGGACAGAAGTACTCTCACCTCCATGTGGATGAAAGATGTCCAAGATGAACCCAAGGGCAGGCTGCATAGTGACACATGACAGGTTGTAGAGTTGTAAACAGAAGCCCTTTGGTCTTGCAAATGTTAATGGACTGTCCAACCAATGATGCCTCCCCCCACTGCCCTTAGTGAGGGTGGGAGGGAGGATTAGCATGGTTTGTAGTATTAATATTGTGAGGGGTTGCTGTTTTCCTAACTTCTACAGGCATATGACTAAAACATGATAGGTATTACCAGGATGCATGTATTTGGGAAATAATTACACTTTTAGATCACTTATCCTAGTTTAATTTCAAGATTTTCTTACAAGCATGAGTTTTGTTCCAGCAAGGGAACAGTGTAACTGGAGAAATCCTATGTATCAGCAGTGGATTCTCCACAGCTGCAGCGATCGGCAGAACAGCAGTTTGGACATTGACACAACCTGAGTTAAACCTTTTCAGTAGAAATTTGAGCAATTTGCTTGTTCTTTATATTTGGATTTAAAACTGGACAGGATTACAGGTTTGGCTAATGGAACAAATAATTTTACTTTTTTAAATTCTTAGAAGCTCTCAACCACTGAGTAATTAAAAATATTATTTTTCGTTTTTACTTTATTGGATACAGAAAAGCTTTTCGGTAAATCCTCTGTTGTACAACTTTGGTGTTTTTTATTTTCAGGTCTTACATTAGTGTCTGCACCTCACCTGGCTCGGTCTTATCATCACTTGTTTCCTTTAGATGCCTTTCAGGAAGTTCCGCTGGAAGAATACAAGGGGGAACGGTATGTAAATCATATTTGTGATAGTGAGCGTGCTTGTGGATCCTGTAATTTTTTTGTCACAAAAGTAAGAATAGCTGGCAACAGCTTCTTTGCTACTGGAGATCCTGAGTGTTTGGGTGGTGTGGGGCACCGCTGGCATTAAAGAATACTTGTAGTTTCCATGATCTGTGAGTTCAGTTGGATAGCTGAAATAATTCCCATAAATTGTTACTATGTATGAGATCTTTTTTAAACACTGATTTACAGAGTCATGACTTTTTTTTTTTTTTTTTGTTAAAATACATAATTTTGCTTTTAGGTATTGTCAAGGCTGCCAAGGAGAAATAAAAGATCAAAATGTAAGTATGTTGAATGGCATTGTAATTTGCATTGAGGGGTGGGAGAAATAAAGATGATCCTTGAGCATTGCCTTCTAGATCAGAAAAATATTTGTGGAAGTCATGGTTAACTAGAGTTCTGTGTTACACAGTCATGCTTTCTAGACAGCAAAGTCTGTAGAAGTGTGGGAAGGGATTTCCTAGTGAGCTGATTAAAACCTTCCACTGTCAGCCATTTGGAAGCATTTACAGTGACCTGAGCTCAACCCTGTAGATATACTTGCTGTCAGAAGCTTTCATTCATTTGAGTTTCTGTGATGCTATCAGTATAGTCTGTTTACATTCTCAGTATTTATATAACTGTTGCCCTACCATAGTGCTATGATGATGATGATAATATTTGCTAATTTGACTTGCCTTTCTGTCATTCCCACACAGGTATACATATGCAAAGTGTGTCAGAACGCATTTTGCGTGGAATGCGATCTGTTTGTTCATGATTCCCTGCACTGCTGTCCTGGCTGTATCCATGAGCATCCTGCCCCTCTATCTATATGATCTCATATATTTTTTAAAGTGCTGTATCTTTGGCATTCTTGCATGAATCTATTTTGTTTATTCAGCCAGTGCTTTAACTGATGCATCTCTGAACAAGAAGGTGATTACAGAGGGATAAACAGTGGCGTAGGTGCAAACTTAAATGTTTTAATGATTTTATTACTGTTAATATATACTTGAATTATCTGTATGTGTTTTCTTTGTTCTTGTCTGAAGAACTATGGCTTTTTCCAGTTGTTATTTTAATAACGTGTATATTTGTAAATGTGAAAGTGATAAAATTGTTTTTTATGATAATGTGATGATTCATCTTGGTTTCATTACTTGTTGAAAAAGAAACCCTGAAAACACATTTTACACATCTATTGTTACAAACTTTTGGTTTTGGTGGGTGGTGGATTTCTGTAGATCACAATATTCTTTTGTAAGAATTTAACAAAGATGTCTTTGAGCAATTAACTGGTGGACATTTGTGAGAGGCAGGCAGTCCATACTGGGGCACGCCCCTTAGAACTCTCCTTCCCAGGATTCCTTGCAATCCTCCATGTTTTTGGGATTCTCAGAACTACAGTTCCCAGAGGGCATTGCGCTGCCCCGGTGTCCCCTGGGATGGGCCAGCCCCAATCACGAGGCACTCTAAGGCTTTAAAAGGGCATGACATGTGTTCTTTAGCGTCTTTCTCCACATCGCTAAGCAGCGATAAACATCTAAGAAGCTAACCTGAGGAAGACCCTTCTTTGCTATTGCCACTAGGCTATATCTAAGGTAGCCAGGAGACTACGGGGACGGGGAAGGGTTAAGCTGGGAGCGGTGAAGGCGACAGAAGCGGTTTGGGAGTGGCACTAGGACCCTGCGAGTGCTGTACAGAGTCTCTGCTGCGCGGCGAGACTGACGCCGTGAGCTAAAACCGCGGGAGTTCGAAACACTCCACCACCACGTGTGCAAGCTCCGTCTCGTCCCACTGCGGGAGCATCCTGGCCCCAGCAACCCCCACCTTCTCAGGAGACCACCATAACCCTCAGATTTTAAAGATATAAGCCTGGAATATAACAGATATTTCATGTATTAATTTCTAGTATTATGAGTATTCACCTTGGTGTTCAGTAAGGCAGCTCAAATACAGCTGTTATAAATATGTTGAAAACACATTTCAGGTTTTAGTGGTGCAGCTCAAAGCTAACTGAATTCTATTACTGCTGTGTCTGCAGCTGTCTGGTTAAAGTTTAAATTTCTTGTAGGAGGGTAAGGTTGCTGAAAGGCAATGAACTTGCAGAAGGGAAGACCTGAGTTAATACAAACTATTGTTTGATGGACTCAGTATTGAAGACAAAAAGAGCTGCTGTTTGGTTCTGAGGCTGCATTGAATTGACAGAACCGCACATCATCTCTCCTTGGCTAAACCCCTAGAGCAACAGACAATAAGGTGGGTGCAGAAGGGGAAGTGTCCATCCTTACCTTAACTTTGAAGAATAGAAATTGAGGCAAATGCAAGACTCCCATTTTGCAGTGTCTGTTCAAAGCGTGTTTGCAGCTTGAGCCTATGAGAATTGTAATGTGCTACACCTCAGTAAGAGGAGGTCACATGTGGTGTCTAAAGCAGTATATCACACTGGGTTTTCTAGAGTCACCTTGTGATGATTGCAAATACATCAGTGACTGAGTTGCTCTGGGTGTATATGACTTAATTTTTGAGCTTTGTTTTTTACCAGATTAGAAATAGCAACATAACAACTGAATCTGAACACAGAAACAAGCAAAAAACCCAAATCCCTCTTACACTAGCTCCATTTTTCGTGCTCACCACATATAAACAATACGTGCTACTTTTCCGTTCTTATGGGCAGTTTTTATTCAATTGCTAGTATAGCTCTTTCTGTGCTTTTTCTACTGTTTGTGCCTGCAGGCTGGATAGAGTGCAGTCATTCTCTTGTGTTGGCAGGAAAATGACTGTTGTGCATCTGCATATCATTTTGTGCTGAGTCAAACAATCCCTATAAACCCTTTGTGCTGTCAGGTAGTTGCCGTGCCTATTTCTGTAAGGGAGTCCTAAAAACTAGCAGAAAAAGGATAAAGTGTTTGTTGTGGTCTAGCAGGCCAAGTCAAACTAATGCTCTGATCATCTGGCTCTTAGATACTCCGATGCTGGTGACAGCCTCTTTAGACAGTGTTTTCTGCCAATATCTTCATCTTTGCAATCAGTATTTTCTATTGGAAAAAAAAAAAGGAGTTGTCAGAACATTTCAAATCCTTCTTTTTGTCTTGCTAGATACCAAAATAACATACTCCTACACAGCTTCTATTTCTGGAAGTAAAAATTGTAAAAATTGCAGCCATGCACTCGATTATCAGCTTGTGGTCACAGCAGTGATTTGGATTGTGCTTTCCTATCCTTCTCAGTGGAATAACAGTAACTAGCTCCTGAAAAATTACTACTAGGGCAGTCTTTCTCTGGTGTATAAAGACTTTCATCTGTGTCCTGCACATTTAAAGCAGCATGGAGGAAATTTTTCCTCCACTTGTTCTCTTTGACTGGGATTCATTGGGTCTAAAGAGGATTCTCCCTTGCTTGTGGGAAGCTCCAACCTTTTTTATTCTTGTTTATTTCTTTATTTACTGTATCTGCCACAAGATCAGTCAATCAATGAGATTATTAGGAGGCCAGTGAGAAGTTCTTGTAGTTCTTGAAGATGTTCCATAAAAGGTTCCAGACTTGAAGCGCTGAAGGAAGAGACAAAAAGACCAAAACGCCCTGCAGTGGGGTTGAGGATGCAACTGTGGCAAGAAATTTGAGACAAGAGAGTACTGCCACGTGGAGGGGAGAAGATTTCAGAAAGGCAAATGTCCTCGCTTTCCTTCCAGTTTACATTTTCTTTGTAGGAATAAAAGTTGCCATCTGTACTAACACCCATAGCTGATTTCCAAGAGTGGAAATGTTGAAAATATATTCATTAATATGTGAGTAAAAGAAGCCCCCTCACTGGAGCAGGTAGATGCCTGAAGGAGTCTGTGACCCTGTGGAAAGTCCACACTGTAGCAGGCTTTGTGGCCCCATGGAGAGAGGAGTCCATCCTGGAGCAGGTTTGCTGGCAGAACTTGCGACCCTGTGGGGGACTAATGCTGAAGCAGCCTGATCCTGAAGGACTACACCCTGTGGATGGGACCCACACTGGAGCAGTTCTTTAAGAACTGTAGTCCTTGGGAAGGATCCACATTGGAGAAGTTCATGGAGGATGGTCTCCTATACAAAGGACCCCATGTTGGAGTCAAGTGTGGAGGAGACAAGTGTGAGAAGTCCTCCCCCTGATGAAGAAGAAGCAGCAGAGTTGTGTGATTAATTGACCACAGCCCCCATTTCTCTGCATTGCTGGGGGGATGGAAGTAGAGAAAATTGTAAGTGAAGTTAAGTCCATAAAGAAGGGAGAGGTGGAAGGAATGTATTTTAAAGTTTGGTTTTGTTTCTCATTAACCTACTTTAATTTGGTAGCAAATTAATTTTCCCTGTTCAAGTCTGTTTTGCCCAACAGCAATTGATGAAAAATTATTTCCCTGTCCTTATCTTGACCCATAAGCCTTTCATTGTGTCTTCTCTCCCTGCACAGCTTAGGAGGGCAGTGATAGAGCAGCTTTGGTGGGCACCTATAGTCCAGCCAGCATCAACCCACCACAGTAATTTTTCAAAATATAGAATGACTAGAAGGCTTTTACAACTCTGACAGCACTTTTTTTTTTTGGGATATGGATGAGAGAGGAATTTGTCTTTTATAGCCATTAAAAAAAATACAACTGATTGGAGATCCTGGATTTAGAATCACTTTCATAAGCCTGAATTTGTTTGGTTAATGTCATAAATCTTTAAGATCCCTCAATCACTTGAGAAAACAAAGCAAAGCTCTTTGGAGTTATAGGGAGCAAAATTTGAATACATATAGCTGAAACTGCAGACACGTCTGCTACATTCTGAACCATCACGAAGTATTTTCTATCGTTGTCTTACCACAATACTAATAACAACAACATTGTATGTTTTGCCACCTGTTTTTTTCCTAATCTAAGCAGAAATTCAAAATGTGCTATCAACATTCAGTAATGACTTTGAGATGGAAGAATTGAGATTGAGAGGCGCATTGGTTCACTGAGGCCACTAGGTTTTTAAGCTACAGGATGATGTTCTTCGGATCTGCTAATCACCTGTGTCATCCTGCTCAAATTTCATGTCTCTTCTTTCCCTCCACTTTGGTTGTAACACCTTCTGAATACTTGCTATTGTCATTGTAAAGGCACTAGTCAATTAGAGATCACAGAAATTTCAATTTTGCTAGTCAGATTTAACAATACACTTGTTCATACCATCTCTACAGTTACCTTATCTCTTCTTAGTAAGCTAAAATCAAGTTCTTATAAGCCCTAGAAACCATGTTATTAAGGAAAGAGGGGTGATGGTGAATGTTATCTAAAAGATGTGCATAATATAATTCAACAGTCTTTCCTGGTTTTTTTCCAAAAAATGTCAAAAAAGATCCTGTAGTGGAAGCAAATGAGAATTAAATACGTGAGCTGAATCTTTCTGCTTTGCACTGATTCCCACATGTAGTCTTTGATTTTCACAAGTTTGTCAAATACATGGAGACAGAATTCCAGGAAGTCCATTAACAACTGCAGAAAAGTTAAAACCCTACCATGAGAAATGAGTACAATAGATTAAAGTCCTTTTTGTAGTATACATCTGATTCATCATGGTTCTTGACAGAAATGGCAACTGCTGCTTTTTTTCTTACACCCCTGTTCAATCCAGTGTGCAGTGTTCTGCTGTGGGTTAGTTTCATTTACCATGATGGTCAGATATACCCCATGTGAACAGAACAAGAAATTTTGTCCCCCTTGTGAGTATTTCCTGGGCAAAAGTGTGGGTAATATTTCAAAGTATGATGTACATGTTCAGAAGTTGAAGAACCCAGCAGAGTACACGTACAGGTACTGTGTGGAGGATGCAGTCCTTTGACAGATGGCTGTTCTATGCCAGAGGAACAAATCCTGATTTACTTGCCAGAGCGGGGTTTTTCTTTACAGGAAAGCAAAGCTGGGAGGGATTGTTGGTTTGATTTATAAAATGGCACAAGTCTACTTGAAGTACTTGAATGTGTACACATTTTATTTTCATGCTGCTCATCATTTTGCAATGCATTGTATCCTCCATAAATGCTCTCTTCTGCAGGATGAAGAATACAGGCGACTCAATTGGTATTCAGGCAAAAATTGTCCTATATTTTTTATTAATCTTGCTGCGGTTCCCTGTGCCTTTTCCTGTTCTGATACAGTATTTTTTTTGAGTTGAGGAGACTTCTTTCAAATGCACTGTTTAACTTGTGGATCAACTGTGGGTTTTTACATAATTATATTTTTTCTGCTTGTCTGTAACAGATGCCAGGCTTATAGATCTGATGTCTCTTCCTCCACCCCAGAGGTGCAGACTGCCCTTTAAAAATTGGCAATGTTTTCCTCGCTGAGCCATAATTGCTTTGATTTTGGATCTGCCTTCTGCTATATGCCCTCTCCCTTTCTGATTTATACAATGGGAATCTTCCTGAATTAATCTGCAGTAGACATTAAAAAAAATTATTCCAGGGAGTGTCACTTCAAGTCCTCTGCAATTGTGTTGTCCCCTTTGAAAGGTTCCTTTACAGCCTGGTTAGCAGCTGGCTCTGCCAGCTCTCTTCACTCGTCTGGAAGAAGGTTTAGATTAGTTTAGCTATTCTCAGACATTTCTGTTTTTTACCCAACCTGTCAGATTTTATTTTACCCACTTCATTTGCCAGAGGTTTTGAGCCTTTTGTTTTGTTAAAAAAGCTTCAGTTTTTTGAATGATGCTTTCTGTCATAGGCAAAATGGGAGCTTCAGATGAAGTTTGTCAGGGAGACCCTCCCATGGACACATGAGGTGCAGAAAGCACCTGCTTACCTTCTAAACTCCTTCTGAGAGAGGAGTTCAAGTGTGGCTGGATCCACTCTCTGTCCCAGATTTTGTTTTGTTTCCCTATAAGCCTAAGATGCCGGCAATCCAGTTCTGTCCCTGCTTTGTAGAATGTGATAGCAGGCCAAAGCTTTCCTAACTAATCAGGTATCTTTGATTGCAAAGGCAACCTCACCTTGAGCATCTTTGAGGATGGATGAGTCTGACCAGACTCATAAACTTGGCTTGCAGAAGGCCATGTGGAACTCAATGCTCTTACTAGGACAGGTGTTTTACGCAAGCTTGAACTGAGCTGGTTAGCTATATAAACACAGGACAAGCAAAAGATCCACTTTCCAATGCAGGTGGGACAGAGATTCAAGATAGTCCTGGTGCCTAGCTAAAATCCTCTCTTGGCTTTCAGTTAGGAGAGTAATGCAGCTGAAAAATGACAATGGCTTTTGCAAAAACCGTAACAACGAAATTGAAATGAAATGGCCCCAGCCCTGTCTGAAGTGAAAGCCAGAGCAAAGAGTGGCAAGGAGGGTATGTTTTTTGAAAGGAGAAAGCATTTATCTAGACACTTGTATATTTATTTGTCTGGCGTTACTATGAGAGTAACATTGAATTGGGTCTCACAAAGCAGCTGTGATGAAGGGCATGTGTTCAGGTCCTTCTGAGAGGGAAGCACCAAATGAGATGAATGGCTGTCCTCAACTATGGAATCAGTGTTGAGCACCTCTGATAACCAAACACTGTCCTACTGCAAAAAACAGGTTTACAGAGAACAGGGGAAGTTTGAAAAGGATTGCATTTTGAGAAGGGAGGATTACTGTTTATTGCCACCCCATCCTGCCCTTCCTTTCCTGTGGGTGCCTTGAGTTTGGCAACATGGAAAATTCCTTCTGTCTCTGGAGCACTCATGAGACCTCTTACACCCTCTCTGGAGATTTAGTTTGCCTTTTCTGTTGATGACTTTTATAAGCTATTGAGTTACAGAATGAACAGCAGGGGTAAACCTTAGAAATGAAAGCAGATAGTAACCTATTGCCCAGAATCCAAATTTTAATGGATTTTTTTTACTTGGATCTGCTGCAGTCACTCATTGGCACAATGTTCAGGAAATATATAGTTGTTTAACACAAAAGGCCATCTTCTCTCTGCACCATAAAATTTAGTTGCTTTTCTTAACCTGAAGGAGCTCATCCTTCCTGCAGGGTAAAAGATTAAAGCCTACAGCCAAAATGATTGTTTAGAAGTGTCTACACCTGCTGCACCTCAGATGCTTCCCATTTATCCTGTGACTGCAGGATGACAGCCTGTTAGAAATAGGTGAATTTAAAGGAGAAAATTTCAGATGAAATAAAATGTCTGAGAAGACACTGCTTTAGAATAAATTAATCTTCTGTTTGTATACTCTGCAACAATTGCAAATTGTCATTTTTAATGGGTATTATTTCTTCCTGTTTGTTCTATACACAGCCCAAAATATGTCTTGCTTTTCAAAGTGTATTCAGCCTGCTTATATACTAGACCTTGCTGAGACCTCTATGGAAATGTCTTCTTAGTTCCCCTTCTACAAAGCAGTAGAAATTACAAGAGAAATAAGTAGGGGAAAATCAGACTGACTTAAAATAGAGCTTCATCATTTTGTTGCTAGTTATATTAGCTTATATGCCGTAGCTGTTAAAACTGTGTATTTCCAAAGTGGTTTTTGAATGTAATTATTTTCTAGTATAGTCTTAAAACTACTATGTTATACATAGGCCAGGGAAAACGTATTTTTCCATGAGCAAATGCCAAGTCTGTCATGTTATCTTCCTTTATTTCTGACATACGTTTCAGTATATATAGTGACTTCATTACAGGAGTCACATCGTGTAGGTAGGCTGACCATAAGGCAAGGCTGGAGAACGTATGTGATGGCGCACACGCCTGAAAAAGATTGTTATACTTGGTATCTTGATCTCTGCAGGGCTGATCTGATGTCTGACCTCCAGGGGCTGCGCAGGTGGGTGTTTTATTTGCTTTGTTCTATAAGAGTGGTATTTGAACACTTGTAAACACACTGGTATCTTATTCTTCTAGGCATTAATATGCCTGCTACAGTATCCTTTATCAGTCTTCTCAGCCTGAGGTATCACAGTGCTCAAATGTGTAAAGTTCAAAGTTCTACTGTTTTTTTAAACCTAGCAGCAACAAATTTTATTTTTAATGTATCATGCCTCAGCTTCACTGTTTATTTGTTCATGTTTCATACGGCCTTGGAGCATTTTTAAATCCTTCCTGATGCCTGTTTATTTTTGCAGCAAAAGTAGCAAACTGTGGAGGTTTCCTGGCAGTGGTCAGCTATTGCTGGGAGTTCTCAGAGTGGTGAGCACTCATGTGGTTTGCCTCTTTCTTGTACACCCTTTTATTAAAACTCTATTCAGTTGTTTTGCCTTCAATTAATCAGTTACACAAATCACTTGTGAAATAAAAACCATAAACTCCTTTACTGAAGTCAAAACTGCAGTAAAATTATTGTATGCTAGATTTATTAGTGTCAAAAACTGACGAAGGCCACGTTTTGTAACAATGCCAGACACCAACACAGCTGATTGAAGCAAAGGGCAGTTCTGCCTCTCAGCAATCTGAAAAGATGATTTAGAAGCTTTGCCTCACTGCAATCAATCTTAATTTACTTCACCTAGACAATTAAAAAAAAAAGTCTTCAAAGTACCTCAGGTAAGTTATGAGTAAGTCACATGACCACAGTAGGAAAAGGAAGTGAATGCAGTAAAGTTCACACCTTTATTTCCCTGAAAAGCAAACCACTGGCATTAACTAAAGTACTACTGTGTTTTGTGGCTACAGCCTCTATTAAGAGTAGAATTGTAAAGTAAAATTCAGCCCTACATAATAAGGGCTGAAATTGATGTCCATACTTACCTTTCCATAGGCTTTCCCTATTGATTTGAGTAATGGTACTCAGAAAAAGGCAACACAACAAGACTTTCTGCTGTATTTCAGCCATTCATCCAACCAAGAGAGGTCTATTGAAGCTCAAAATAAAAACCACCCCGAAACAAACTCCATCCCTAAATTCAAAGTTTAAAAAGTAGAACTTTATTCACACATTTGAGACAACACAACAGCCTTCCTGAAACCAGCTGTCACATTTCATGATTCTAATCAGACCTGTAAGAAAAATGTCCCTCCTACTATGACAGGTCTCCATGTCAGTGCCACCAGTGGCCACCATAATCCACACTGCTGCCACAGCTCTCTCCTAAAAGAGGATACCATGACTGATAGTTCTGGTGCTGTCAGACAGAAAGTCTGAGGAATGCAACACGTGTTGGGAGATAAATGAAATCTGGCATATGGGGTCAAAAGAGTTAAGTCCATTATGTGGGAAGAAGACTTGAAACTGCCTCAGTGAAGAAAAAGTATTTTGTTGCTGCAGTGCTTTTGAAATACATTTGACTAGAGGTCTTTAAGAAACTGCTCATTTCAATGCACATTTAATTACTAGTCTGTAGTTATTTATTTGTTAACAGGGACAGCTCAGTGTTAAGAAAATATTATGACTAATTGTCTTGAAAAATTCAGTTCTTCACCATCAACCATCAATGCATAAGTGATATACATTTCTCAGCGGAAAAGATTTGTACCTGGCTTTAAGAAAGAAGCAAAAATTAGTATAAAAGAGCTTTTGTTTTTAAACACACAAAGAATTGTTCAACTACACAGAAATTACATATTGTCACAGAAAATCAGAAAACAATTCCCCAGGAGAATACAGTTTTTGTTTTGTAAGGAAGTGAACAATATATGGGAGAATTCTGAACAAAGCATTTCAAATAAAAGCATGGGTACTGAAGTACTGAAAACAGAACTGCTCAACATTACCAAAATTAACTTGTCCTGAAAATAAAGTTTACCTACAACCCACCATCCCATCTATGTAAGGAAACACAGATGAAAAAACTGCTTTTCACTTACAACCTTTTGTTCCCAAAACAGCCCACTATGAACCATTAATAATTCATATCAGCTGCACTGTTAATCCTGATGTAGACAGATGCTGTAGTTAGAACTTTCATCAGAGCAAGAAATACTTCCCTTCATTCTAGCTAAGAAAATACAATTCCACAGCTGCTAAGCAAAGAAGGGATTGCTACTGGCAGAAGTCTTTTCAGAGAGCTGTAAGAGTGGATGGCAGTCCCAAAGCCAAGAGGTTTTTGAAGGGAGTTCAAAACTTGCCTGTATCTTCATTTACCACAAAGCTGCAATACTTACACAATCCTTCCGAACAATGGTGGATTATTGAGTTATTTTCCATGTGTTTGTCTCTCCAGCGCTGCTTCCATTCGGCTTTGTTTTAAACCCTACAGGATACAATTGAGTAAAATCTTGGTCTTGCCAACATGGAAATAGAAGCTTTACTCACAGAACAAAAATATTTCTGGACAATCTTTTTCAGTCGTCACAAGTAGTTTTTGGAAATCAGAATGGGCAGTTTAAAAAGGATAAAAGCCAAACTACATGTCTTCTTTATAATCAGAGACTATAAAGAATAATTTCAAATATATACTTCTTGTTCAATTGGAAGTAAATTAAAGCAATCCACAATTACATGTAATCTGAAGCATCAAATCCTCCCTTTCCAACTTCCTCAGTGCAAAGAGTTAATTGCCTCACTTTCTTTCTTCATAAGTGTACAGATGAAAATACGAATCAATAATACAAGTCAGATTTTCACAACTGTGCTTCCAGCTTCTACAGGACCTTCACAGTGACAGGAAACAATTACTGATGAATAATCTCTGCAAAAGTGCCAAATCTGACCTTGTATTTGATACTACCACTTATACGGAAAGAAAATATGTAGAAGACTATTGAGAAATAAACATATTTACTCCACCTGTCTACAAAGACAGAATTGGTTGTTTTAGAATGGCTATAAAACAGTGGCTATAAAAGTACCTGACAGGACACCTCCAGTGGAACAAAGCACTAAAACATCAACTAAATATACATATATATGTGTCTGTGTTGGTGTGCGTGTGTGTGTGTGCTGGCTCATGTGAATTCTACTCAACGACAATACTTACACAAATTTACAATGACTTAAGTTAAGTCATTGTAAATTAGAATAAGAGACCTAAAAGCAGCCCTCCCTTGTCTAACTTCTTGCTGCAAACAGGAGCACCCGCAGCAGTGCAAAATCACCAAGACCCTCTAAAGCAAAACAGCACATACCAGGTAATATCCAGTGTGGTACCCACTCATGTACCAGGCTATTAACATGCTGCCCAATGCTTCGTCGTCCTCAGCAGAGTCTGGCCTCATGGGTGGTGGAGGAGGAGGAATCAGCTAAGAAATCACAAAGGAAATGTCTGTGTTTCAATAGGGTGTGCCCCAGATTAGAGAGCACCTAATTCTAAAAGATTAAAACATAAAACTGAAAAATAGGAACATATCCTCAATATGTTCTCTGAAAAGTAGTCAAAGATATTTTGTTAACACACATAATTTCCAAAACCTAGGAAAAACAAGACTCCGGTAGCTTAACTGTACACAAAAAGTGTTACTAGGGAGAAATACTACCTTCTCCAGTGAAATGCTGTTGATATAAAGCGTATTTTCTTCAAGTAATTTTCCCCTTGATATTATTACCAACAGCTTCACTGTCACAGAAATGAGTGCAAATCAGACCTTGTACATTAGATTATCATGGTATTTGCAACTGAATATGTTAGCAAATAAGTGAAAAATATAGGCAAACAGAACAAATGTGTTCTGAAAACACAGGCAGTGAGCGCATTCTGTGAGAAAACGAGATCACCAATATTCATCTCTGACATCTTCCCTGTTCTTCCATCACTTACCGGTGGTCCTGCTGGGAAGGGTGGGGGCCAGCAAGATAAAAATGATGGAGGTGCCTTGAATTTTGATCCAGGCTACATGGGGAAAAAAAGGTGGAATAGTACAAATTAAAAGGGAATCTGGGTTATTAGGATTTTACTTAAGAGAATTATGTGGAATAATTCACGTAGCTTAAACAAGAGACAGCACACCCCAGCAATTCAAGGAAAATACAGACAGTAGCTATTTCTGAGGCACATTCCATAATTTGGGAAGTGCAACCTTGATTACTCATGTCACTGAGGTAAACACTGCTGAAACAGGTTTCTGGTTAAAACAAGCACTTTTAAAAGGTTTTCCAAAGTGGAAGTCAGTGGTTACACTCCCAACAGGAAGAAACGGATCAAATATTCACCCAGGGAAAGAGGTATTTTCTCTGCTCTTGTGCAGATGGGGCAAAAGTTGACTAATTCCATTATAGTGGTGAATATCTTTAAATAAAAGGTCTTAGATCCAAATCAACTGACATGAAAGAAAAAAGATAAAGTAAGACCTTAAAAAGAAATCTTGCACAAACAGTAATATTTAGAAAACATAATGCTGAGTTCAACTGCACTATCACTTAGATTCCTACACAATAGCAAAACTGAAGGGTATATCAATATACCCCATTCATTCCTAATTCAAGAGAGGAGCTACAGTTGAGAGGTTCTATGACATGTAGCCATCACTTTCCATGCCTTCATTGTCCTATTTCAATGTGAAGTGAAACAATTGGCTAGAAAAAGCAAAATCTTAAAACATCAACAGCACTCTCATTAACACCACCACCAGGGAACAATACCCCCTTTAAAGTTACAGGGCAATTGGAAAGCAAGTGTTAGCTAAGGAGCAGAAGGCTCTCCTCACTAGACAGCAGCACTGCAGAAGGACTGTGCTGTGGCCAGATTATTAAAAAAAGGCAGACCAACAGATATTAACATGCATATCTGTACTTCCATTCTCAAAATGCTGTTAATTGCATTCTAGACAATAAGAAGCATCATCATATTGTCTCAGGATTCACAATAACACCAGGCTTAACAATGGTACACGAATTATTTCAGTTAAGGTTGAGCTTACCCTTCCTAGGCCTGAGGTTGGTGGTGGTGGTGGTGTGGGAAATCGCAAGTTTTGAGGAGAAAATCTTGCTTTTGTGCAGTTGGTTTTGTTTTGAGGTGACTGTGAAGATTTTTCACTTTCGTCTGTTGAATATGGAGTCTCATTTTCATTCTAGAAGACCAAGATATTTTTAGGAAATTAACTAAACAGGAGTTTATAACTAGCAATTTTAGTGTGAAAAAGCTTGGACACTCCCATTCACATCCCTCCCTCTCTCTAGCCCTCCCAGTCCTACTCAGGAATAACTTCATTTGCTCACCATTTTAGCTATGTTATCTTTCACTGGTAAATTTCTTGTTGTCCCCTCCCTTTCTTCCATGCTGAGTTCAAGAAGTAAAGGGATGCTTTCATTCCCTCCATCAGTTTGTGTCTGTTTATAACAGAATTGTGCATCGCTTCTCACTCTGAACACCAGTAGTGTCACTAGACATACTAAAAGATGCTGATTCTCCCACTTTCCCAATTCTTTAGAGAAGAATGAAAAAGTCCCTCACCTCCCCAGAATGCCCCATCCCATTTACTGTTTCATCGCTGGCTGGAGGAAGTAGATCAGACAGGTTCTGTTCCTCCTGATTTCCATATCCCGTGTAAGTGACAATACATGTGCCTCTCTTCTGGTTGATGGAGGCAATAGTTGCTAGATACAAATTACCATCCTCAGACCAAACAGCATTGCAGCTGTCACCAACTTTCCACTGCAACAGAAGCAAGATAAGCGTGTCAATACCAACACCAAAGGCTGGACATACCATGCCTTTCCCTAAACTACTTTTTCTCCAGAAAGATGGATCCCCTCTACAGCGTCTCCTTTGTATCTACTGAAACTCCTCTGTGTAACCTAAAAATAAGGTTTATAGCGCTATCACCCCATAGGACCACCCCAAAATGTTACTCTCAAGCTATGAACGAGCTACTACCGAGTACCGAAGTACAACGCGAGTGCAAGCACCACTGGCATTTACAAGTAAGGCGACCTGTTTCAAAGGCACTGCATTGCTCTTCTTTCTATTTCTGTTCTTTTTATGGTTTTTCCTCTTTATCACCAGGCGCTGCTCCTGCTTGTCTGAAGGCTCCGAGCACTCCCCATTCTTTAAGGCATTCTTAGGGAAGAGAAAATAAGAGAACCAATGAATGCCAATCCAGAGGCCTCAGCCCCAGGATCCGGCCACGGCCGCGCCGACCCCTTACCTTGAAGGAGGCCACCGCCTTGTCGTACGCCTTGATGAGGGCCGTGTCGTCCCAGATGTCCGAATCGTCGCTCTGCGGAGACCACATACCCTTTAGCACCATGGCAAGGCCCCGCTCCCGCTCCCGCTCCCGCTCCCGCTCCCACCTGCCCGGTGCCGCGCCGGAACAGCACCGCGTCCGCCATGGCCGCGCGCCCCCGCGCACGCGCAGGCGCCGCCAGCCCACCCCGCTGCCCGGAACGGGGCGCGGCCGCCGCTCCCCGCGGAAGTGCCCTGGGAGCGCTCGCCGGGAAACCCGCCCGGACAGCGACCTGCGGGCGAAGGCATCGCTGCTGTGTTCCGTGCTGTACAAGAAGGACATGGAGCTACTGGAAAGGGTCCAGCCAAGGGTCACAAAGATAATTTGGGGTCTGGAACTTCTCTCTTATGAGCAGAGACTGCGGGAGCCGGGCCTGTTCGGTCCAGAGAAGACTGAGAGGGGGTCTTATCAATACATACAAATATCTCAAAGGAGGTGCCCAGAGGATAGTGCCAGATTCTTTTCAGTTGTGCTCAGCGACAGGACAAGCAGTAATTGCCATAAACTGAAACAGAAGTAGTTCTACCTCAAAATGACAAAGAATTTCTTTACATCGAGGGGGTCAGAGTACTGGAACAGGTTGCCCAGGGAGGTCATGGCCTCTCCCTCTCTGCAGTCATTCAAACCCCACTTGGGCATATCCCCGTGTCACCTGCACTCCGTAATCCTGCCTTGGCAGAGGGGTTGGGCTGGATGATCTCCAGAGGTCCCTTCCAACCTTAACAATCCAGTGATTCCGTGAATTTGCTTAATTTCTCACCAACTGCAGGTGTTATGTTGGCAGCACCAGCCACATTTTCCTTCCAGCTCTCCTCATGCTGTGCCAGGGCCCTGTTACCAATAAATGAATGCACTTCGATGGAACACAGCTTACAAAAGCAAAGGCTTCAGAAGTTGTCTCTGGAAACTGAAAGCAGTTGCTGAGGAACTCAGTGCAGGCAGCTCCAGGTGCAGCTGCACTGGGAGCCCAAGGCAAGAAGCTGTGAACTTCCAACCCTTGGCACAGGAAAGGGCAGAGGGACACAGCAGAAGCCAAGGGCCCATCCTTAGATTCAGAGGGCATAAAAGCCTGGGGTTCCTTTGTCCAGGGTCCCTCCTCAGAGGCACCAGCTGGAGCTGTTACTTTGTTAGTTATTGCAGCAAGATTAAATTATATTACAGATCAGGATGTAAGACACTGCTGCAGGACACCTGGAGTTGAGCTGGTGAGGAATCCGTGTCTGACTGTGAGTGTGGGGGCGTAGCTGCCAAAGAGCTTCAACCCCAGCTCAGGTGGTGCAAATGTGACTGCCAGAGTGGCTCCTGGGTGGTCAGACAGGGATGTTTCCTCAACAGTTTTCCCCTGGTCAGTACATAACATACTCGGGCACGCCTGTGAAACAAGGGCTGAGTTTTTCACACTAACTTTTATTCCTGAGGCAGGTTTAAGCAGTAACTTCAAATCGTTTTAGTGGCATAACAGTTTCAAGATCTGCTTACATTGCAACTCATTAGCATCAAGCCTGCAGCTTCTCCAAGTTAGTATCAGGACAAGATTGAGTCAGTTTTGTACACCAACAAAGTCCGCAACTCAACAGGCAGCTTTTCCTGCCTGTGCATGTGACAGTGCTTATAATATGCTTTTCTTATAAACTTTATTTATACTTTATATTACATTCTTATACTGCATTTCTCCACAAGATTATCCATTCCTCGTGTTCTTGGTAACTTCTTAGAAATCAACTGATTATCAAGCATAACAATTTCAGATTAGACAGTATTTCATGCAACATTTTATTGTAAAAATATTTTAAGATGAGATTTACAGTTCAGACCTCTGCAAGGTTAAGCACATTTTACAAGTGTGTTCCATTCTGAATGAAGCTGTACTTTCAAGAATTCAGGCAGCCAAATCTGGTCCAACTGTAGATTCAGAAATTCTGTTACTGGAACCACTAAGTAAAACTAACAAACGCAGCAAAAGCTAGAATAAAGGTATTGCTTGGTACTTTTATTCATACACATGCAGAAGAGTGTAGTCAGTTTTGAAAGAGCACTCTAGACAACTAGGCCTATAGTAACCAGAAAATACTCTACCTAACGCTAGTTGAACAACTCTGCACGATAAACGTTTAATCATTTAATAGCCGGACACTTCTATGAATGGTCTTCCAGGTCCTTCCCCTTCACCGGTGCGCTCTATCTTCTCCATGGTGGCAGCTCATTTTGCTCCTGCCTGCAGAGACTTCCTTTCATTAGCTGCTTTCTGCTTTTGCTGCATGATTTCAGAGTCTCTGAAGAAAAAAAAGTTGGATATCAGATACAGGCTCACAATTTTTCTAAGCAGAATTACCTCCAGCTTGCTTTTGCTCTTTAGTAACCCCCACTTGATGAAGGAAAAAAGATCAGTATAAAATTTCTCAGCCATGAGCACATCGTTTTTATTACCCTGTGTCTTTTCAGTGCATGCATTACCCCATGAGGCAGACAATTTACTTGATTAGTAGACCTCATATAATTCCTTCGGTTTCAGAAGGACATAATGGATCAAACACCTTCAAGAAAGCATTACACAATCTTTTCCTGTCTGTAGCAGGCAAAAAGCTGCTCAAAAAAAAGCTTTACAGGACTTAGAAAAAATAAACCTGTGTAACAGCAGATACAGCAGAATTTCATCCACGGTTTATGCTGTAGCAAGTGACTGGACAATGAATAAAAACAAAGTATTCAAATGCTATGTCAGCTAAGAGATGAGATTCTTTCTGACCCATTTCCCCCTCCTTTTTCTGCCTAAACATTTACTCAACTTTACTAGATCTTACCTCTGTTTCCTCTGAGAAGCAGACAAGCTATCTTCTTTCCTTTTGCCTTTGTGGATCTCCTGAGTTTTCTTCAGGTTCTTTTGGCGGGCAAGTTCACGCTGGTTCCCACCTGCAAGATGATATACAGTTAAAACAAGTACTACCACCTGTTTTTTTCCACACAGTCTGCCTGTTGTAAAAGCCTACTATAAAAGTGGTACAGTTTGGCACAATGTGTAGAGCTGGTATGGTCAAACCTTCCATCTCAGTGTCCTCTCCAATGCACAACTGAAAAAACAGAGGCTGTTAGTTGTCACATTTACAGTTCTATATGTCATGTTCAAGAGATCACCAAGATTCTAATATTCCTTACAGAAACAAAATATAGTTTGCCACAAAAGACTGAAGGAAAACCTTCACACCAACAGGCTGGGCAAAATGATGTCAGTAACTCATCCAAAGAGGAGTCATCCATTCTCAAAGAGATTCCAGCATTCAGTATAGCTCACAAATTAAGTTTAGATGAAGAAGACCATTAAAATTGATTATACTCAAATACTATTGAAGAGGTGACCTCAAAAGGTTTTTTTAATTTGAAATCAAGTGCAGAACTTAAGCATGGGCCTTAGCAACCGGTTGGCATTACTTCCAACAAAACTGAGAAGAGTAACATTACTTTATATACATATAAAAGACACAAACCCACATCACTGTCAGCATAGAGGACACTTCTTCAGGGAACAGACAGCTTTCCCCAGGACTATCAACGCCACAAATTGCTGACAAGTTAGGAATGCAATCTCTGATCACACAAAGTTCCTGCTGGCACAAGATCAAAACTATTGACTCTCCATCTAAATACTCAGGGTTTTCCAGGCAATGGCCACAGACATCACAACTCCAAACTCTTCTGCAATAGCTGGCAATCCTTCCTCAGTATTCTCTTCCTTAGTTCTTGTTTGCTCCAACTTGCCAGAACTGGTTCACTGGCTTGGTACTTCTTCTTGCTCTAATTCTTTGGGACTGAGTGTTCAAGATATGCTAGGCATAATCATTTGTGCTGTTGAACAAACATGATCACATTCTTTTGTGCTCAAAAATGACAATTCTATCACTTCATAATTTGCGTTGTGTCTCTTTTCAGCCTCTCTACAGTCTCAAGACTGCCTATACCATCTTTCAGTCTCAAAGCCAGAGATCTCAACCTTCAGGTGCCTGTAATTTCTGGTCTACAAAAGCAGTTTAGGACTAAGTCACTTTTAAACAACAACCTGCTGGTATGGCCCACCATTTTGTACCCACACCATTTCTGAGCTGACAAAAGTACCTGCCATGTAAACAAGTTGACAAGAGCAACCCTGCAGAAGCAGGGGTTTGTGCATTCTTCACAACAGAAGACTATGGACTGCCTGGTAAGAGATGCCAAAAGCTCAAGTGAAAACAGCCCTGTGTGACTGCTGCTTCCCAAAGGCTGCTCTTGCCTTGGAAGGCTTTTTTCATCTGTGATAGGACATTAAGTACTACCTTTTGAAAAAGCTAAGAGACCTTTGCTCATCCTCCTCACTAGCATCCTGTCCCCAAAGTCCATCTAGAAGAAGGGCAGCTGTTTGTTCAGATACTGAAGCAAACCAGCTGTCTCTGGCAGCACTAGCCTTGATTAGAACTTGCTGACTCATGAGCAGATGACACATCCAGGCCATAAATGGTTCCTGAGTTTTGTGGTGCTCAGGAGGCAAGAACGTTATATGAACAATGGGGCAGCAACAAAAGAGCTCTTCTATGGTGCTTTAAAAAAAAAAAGTAGTATCTTCTTTTATCGTGAAGAAAACAGAGAGGAAGTCAAAACACACCACTACAGCCAGAATTCCCCTCCACCCCAAACCTCAGGTACTTCCTTAAGAGCAGTTACTCTTCACCCTTAACCTCCAGTTCTTCCTTGCTTTCCAAGCAAACACTGAGCATGGCCTCAGCAGAGTTTTTGCATACATGCGGTAAAGTTTTAAATTTAGGAACAAAATTGCATCACTGAAAAGCAGCTAGCATAGCAAAGCAAAGCAGGTAGAAAAGCTGAGCAATACAGAATGCACACAAAGCACAGAGTACCAAACAACTGTCTGAAGAGAAACTTACTTGTGCCATCCCAGCTTCCAAGTAAACACTGCCGAAGACTATTTGGCCCCATTATTTCACCTGGGATGCTGAATGAGTATCTGTATCTTCAAGGGAACCAGTGGTGTTTTCTACATTCTATAATATCAACCTAAATCTTCCATGAAATTGCCCCAACAGAAGACAATTCAGCTTCCTGAAATCCAAGCATGAACTGCCACAAAAACACCAGTCCACCCTTCCTGCTTATACACCTCTATACGTTCCTCTTCAAGCATGCCCATCCTGGCCTGCTTGTGCAAGACATACAGCTTAGTTCAACCTGTCCTTGCTCTTCCAACTCCAGAAAAAGATAAATACCAACAAAAATCCTAAACGTGCCTCTTTATCATGTTCTGTGCACACTGTTTACATTCCACGTCTTCGGCTGCACTTCAGCAGCAGTGTGCCCTCCTACCTGCGTGTTTTCAAGCTGAATGTAAACGCACAGCCCCAAAACTGTGGTTTTTTTCGAGTGAATGTGAAAGCACGACTTCAAACACAAGGAGTTTCTGTACTGCCAAACATAACAGGCAGAAGGCACAGGAGCAATCCCAGCAGTCAGGGGAGCCGGAGGATCCCGAGTTGGGTTCACAGTTCTCCGCCATTTTAGAGCGGGTATACGAACGCTGCTGTTCATCAGCACTGAACACGGCGATGATTTACCAAGTGCTCCTGACCTCTCAACAACTGCAAGTTAAGCAGCATAGTGCTCAATATTCGGCACTGATATAAAAGCCCTTTATTTTCAATCTGGGCGGCAGCCGGGACTGAAATGGAGTATGGCTGTTGTTCCAGCCCATTATCACTTTCATTGCTGTCCCCCAGCCCGCCACCAGAGCTACGCCAGAAGGCGGGGGAGGATATTTTCGCCATCAGCTTCGGACGGCGGCCGGACGTGGGAAAAAGCCTCATCCCCACGCACTCTTCGCCAACACTTCGCCGCTGGGACGCCAAGTCCGCAAAGATCCAGAAGCGGCAGCGGCCTCACACAGCGGCCGACTCCCGGACCCTGGCCCCGGCATAACCCCCAGCCGGGCTGCCCTTGGTGTCGCGCCCGTGCCTGGAGTCGACCAGGAGGGCGGCCCAAGTCCCACCGCCCACTTCGCTACCCGACAGGCCCCAGGGCAGCCCCCGCGGTACTCACGGGTCATGGCGAGACGCTCAGGCCGCGCAGCACCGCTCTCAGCACCTCCCTTCCACCACCACACTCTCCGCTCCCACCGCCGGAGCCCTCTGAGGTGCCGCCCGCCGCCGCTGCCCCTTATGTGACCTCGCCGACCACTGACGTCACGGGCCGCGCGGACGCGGCCCAATCAGCGGGATGCGCGCCGCCGCCTCCCGCCCCGTGCGGGGGAGCGCTGCGAGGCCGCTGTGCTGCGTCCGTCCGGGCCTGGACGTGAGGGAGAGGTGGGAGGATGTTGGTGTAACAGCTCGGGCGTAAAGCGGGCGCCTGCAGGGCTGCCTAGAGGCGGCTGAATACGGACAAACGGCTGCGGAGCTGCTGGGGCCTTGCAGGCCGCTCCGGCGCCGCTATTGGTTGCCCCGTACAGGCTCCCCCTCCTCTCCCCTCCGGCGCAGGCTGATGACGTCGCGGGGCTCGCCGCCGGGGCGGCANGCGCGCCTCTCCCGGCGCCGCCGCCATGTTCCGGCGGGCCCGTCTCACCGTGCGGCCCAATGTGCGACCCCCGGGCAGGGCCGCCGCCGCCGGCACCGTTACCGGCGGGGCGGACCCGGAACCGCCGGAACCCCCAGGTTCGGACACCCCGGCGGCGGACAGAGCAGGGACCGCGGCGGGTTCGGCGGACGCGCGGCGGGCAGAGAGGTGAGTCCCGCCGAGCTCGTCCTGGCAGATCAATGTCTGGGCCGCAGCCGCCACTGGGCCGCGGATCCCCGGGAGCGGGACGGGCCTGTGCAGAGCGGGAGCCGGTGGATCCCGGGAGGTAGTGATGGCTTTCCGTAGCGCTGGCTGTCGTGACCTGTCACCCTCTGGTTGTCAGTGCTGTGTCTGGGGGCTGGCTCGTCCTGAAGACCTCTTGAATGACACGGGTGGCCGGTGCCCCGTGACGGCGCGTACGCGGTTGTCAGACAAGGACTTGCGGGTGTTCGGCAGCCTAAGCTGAACCCGCGTTTCTTCTCTGCCGTTGTGCACCAGGTGCTTAGAATAACATTGCAATGGGCTGCCAAGGGAGATGGTGGAGTCACCGTCCTTGGACGTGTTTGAGGAAAGGAGGAAAGACTGGACATGGCATTTAGTGCCGTGGTCTAGTTGACAAGGTGGTGTTGGGTCATTGTTTGGTCTCGATGATCCCAAGGTCTTTTCCAACGGAATTGATTCGGTGATTCCGTAAGTTAAGACTGTAAAGGAGGGGCCCACTGTGGTCTGACACTCGATTTTTCTGGCTCCACAGCAGCCAGGAGCCTGGATTTACTGTGTGCAGCAAAAATACTCCGTGCTCTGTCACCACATGAGTTTGATTTTGCATTTCTACAGCATTTTCTCTTTCGTGTTCATTTCTTCATGCATTGGCAAGGCAGGACTTTCTGTCTCTTTGTGGGGTCTTTTGCTTTTTTTGTTTTTTAAGTGCTTTTTATTGTGATGGAAGCACATGGTAAAGTTGGCCTTAGGACTAGTCCTCCCTGAGGACCTCCCTTTTGTAGCCTGACTGATTGCTAAACCCCGCACAGTTTATTGCTTGCTTCTCCACACCCCTGCCCCTCACAACCTCATGGCATGGGCAGAACATCACAATGGCAAAAATGCAAGAAAAGATGTGTCAAGATAAAGACAGTTCAGTAGATAAAGAAATAGCTGTGCACATAAGCACAGCTAAATTGGGAACTCATTCACCACTACCCGCAGGTGCTTTACTGTCTCCAGGAAAGAAGGGATCTATCACTCTTAACAGTTACTTGGGCAGACAAACACCATAACTCCAAATGTCCTCCTTTCTTCCTTCTTCCCCCAGCTTTTACTGAGGACCACGATGCCACATGGTGTGGGATATCCCTTCAGTCATTTGAGATCAGCTGTCCCGGCTTTGTCCCCTCCCAACTGCCCATGCCCAGTGTGGTCAGTCATGGGGCAGTGTGAGAAAGGACCCTAGTGCTACATAAGCGTTGCTCAGCATTAGCTGAAAGCATGGGTGTGCTGTTGTGTCACGAATCTGAAACAGCACCATATGAGTTGCTGTGAAGGAAGTTAACCCTCTCCCCACTAGAAGCACTATAGATCGGTGCTTCAGGACATTTCCTCAGTTCTTCAGAAGAACAACATTCACAGTAATTTTGTACAGATAGATTTTCATCTTTCATGAATACCTCTATTCTTTTAGTTGAAGCATGTCCCTTATGACAGTATGATGAAACAGGTTTAGAGTCTTCTGTTTCGGTGGCTAGAAATTCAGGTATCAGACTAGTTGGCATGGGATGTTTTTAGGAAACTTATGCTGCCTTTTATTCAACTTGTATCTTACATCTTTACTTGTTTAGCCTTGTGCTTTAAGGATGTCATTCTTTCAAGTTTTACTTAGAAAATTTCTATGTTACAGGATCACCTTACTGGATCTTTTGCTATCTGTTTTTTTTTTTTTTTTTAATTAAGACATTTTTACTATATTTCATTTAGGTGGTTGCTGATTCAGCAGATTTGTTAAAGAATTTTGTTTTCGTAATTTAACAGATGTGTCAGTGTAATATAATATTACGTTTCGAAACTAGATGCCGGTGCGATTCTGAAAGGCACTCTGATCTATTCTCATGGCCTAAAAAACAAACCTTTGCCATTTAGCCTTCTGACAGAGTAGCCCACCTAGCTGACCAAGGGAAGCCAGTTCATGTAATCGTTTGAGATTTCAGTAAAGCTTTTGAGAATGGCTCTCACAGTATCCTTCCTTCTGGACAAAACATCCAGCACAGAGCTGGATAACCACATCATAGGATGGGTGAGCACCTGGATCATGGATTAGGTGCAAAGGGTGACAGTGAATGGGGTGACATCATACTGGTGACCTGTCACTGGTGGGGTTCCACAGAGCTCCATCCTCAGCGCTGTGCTCTTGAACATCTTCATAAATGACCTGGACACAGGATTTGAAGGTATATTAAGCAAGTTTGCAGATGATACAAAATGGGAGGACCTGTTGACTCCCTCGAGGACAGGGAGGCCCTGCAGAGAGACCTCAACAGATTTGAGGGCTGGGCAAACACCAGCCGTACGAAAAAGGGAAAGTGCTGGATTCTGCACCTGGGATGGGGCAACCCTGATTGCATGGACAGACTGGGGAGCTAGAGGCTGGAGAGCAGCTCCATGGAATGGGACCTGGTCGATGGCAAGTTGAACATGAGTCAGCAGTGCCCTGGCAGCAAGGAGGGTCAAACATATCTTGGGGGGCATCAGGCACAGCATTGCCAGCTGGGCAAGGGAGGGGATTGTCCCGCTCTGCTCTGCACTGGGGCAGCCTCACCTTGAGTGCTGGGGGCAGGTCCATGTGTCACAGTATAAGAAAGACATAAAGCCATTAGAGAGTGTCTAAAGGAGGACAACAAAGATGGTGAAGGGTTTGGAGAGAAAGCCATATGAGAAGCTGAGGTCACTTGTTCTGTTCAACCTGGAGAAGAGGAGACTGAAGGGGGACGTTATTGCAGTTACAGCTTCCTCATGAAGGGAAGTAGAGGGGCAGACACTGACCTCTTCACTCACAGCTGCTCATGTCTGTGTCTATAGCATCAGTCACGTTACACTGGTTTGTTTTCTATATACTGAAAAAGTTTTGTTAATTATTAGGGAAGTGAAAATTTTTTAAGCGTAAGATAATTCTGATTTTTTAATACACTTTCTGTTAAATTGTATTTAATTGTTCAGAAATCCAGTGTTCTACTCTGATTAAAAACTCCAGATAACACAGGTGGTATGGAGAAGCTGAATGAAGAATTACTTTCCACTGTCTCCTGCTGTTCAAAGAACAGTGGGTATTGAGTGAAACTTGCAAGGATCTCATTCAAAACACACAAACAGACACCGTGTGTTGTGGTTTTAGTAGA
>VYZT01022299.1:0-35575 GCA_013400735.1 Pomatostomus ruficeps
TTCCCTTCCCTTTTGAACCCACACACATCCCAAGGTAAGAAATATCAGGAAAAGCTGTGGAGAAATCCCAGGAAAGGGAGATTTCCGTGGTGCCACACAAATCCCACAGCCAGTTCAGGTGTGACAGTCAGGCCGTGTCTTGGAAAAGAAGGGAATTCACAGGGAAAAGGCAATTCCTGAGAATTGTCCGGGAAGTAAGGCTGGAAAAGGCAATCCTTGGTTTAATCCTGAGCATTATTTGGGAAGTAAGGCTGGAAAAGGCAATCCTTGGTTTAATTCTGAGAATTATTTGGGATGTAGGGCCAGAAGGGAAAATCTGCTTAAGCCCAGCATCCCCCTAAAATCCAACCCTGCCAGCAGAGCAGCATGGAACTGGAAATACTTTACAAAGGAATATTTGGGAAAGGGCAAGCCTGGGAAAACACATCCCTCTGGAACACCCACGAGGACATTTCCCCACCCTCTGACCAAACCCAGGACATTTTCCTCCCCAAACCCCGGAGCTCCCGCGCGGGAGAGCAGCCCAGGGAACGCCACCGAGGCAGGGTGAGCCCTGGGAGCAGCAGGTGGGAACGTCCCAGGGCTGGAGGCGATTCCAGAAGCCGTAAAAATGTCGTTCCTTTGAGGATTTGTGTGGGAGATGAAAAGCACAAAATGTGTTTGGGTTGGGAAGAAGCCGCCGCGGGGTGGGGTGTGACAGGGGCCGGGAAAAGCTTCAAGGGTGCGAGGATAAATCAAAGCGAGGAGCTGACAGGGAACTGTGGCTGGAACTAATAAAGGGCTCCTCGGAGGGGAAATAAATTAACGCCGCGAAAACGAGCTGCAGGTACGAGGGAAATGGGATAAAAGGAGAATTGATGTCGACAAACTCCCTCCCTCGCAGCAGAATCACACCCAGCAACAAAATTGCTCCCTGGATATTAAGGGAAGTTCTGCCTGGAAGGGGATTTTTAAAACCATTTTTTAAAGGAGTTGCAGATCTTTAACCCGAAAAGCCATGAAATAAAGGCACCTCTGCAGCTGGTTTTGCTGGAGATCTGTTCCAGGTGTCAGGATTTTTGGGAAAATGAGTGTTAAACACCTTGAACAAAAAGATGTCTCCAACCCCCTGATCCAGACTGGGATTTTTCACAGATCCCTATAAATTTTTCCCCCTCCCTGCATCTTTCCTGGAGATGCAAATTCCCTGCCTGTCTCGGGCTGCAGCTCTCCAGTGGGGAACGGGTGGCTCAGGAAGCAGCAGGGACCTGGAAATCCATGGAAATCCATGGAAATCCCCGTCGTTCCTGGCTGTGCCTCAGTTTCCCCAGCTGGGAAAGGTCTCGCTCATCCTCCCAGGGAGCTCTGTCTCAATCAGGGCAGTGAGAGCTGGAAATTCCCCTGCTCCTCATCCAAGCTGCACAAAGAGGGGAAAAAAATATCCTAATCCTCAGTGAGAGAGTTGCCTGAAAGAGGCAACTCCTGGGAAAGGCCTGGGCTCTCAACTGATGGCTCCTTCCAGGTAGAGGAAATAACACCTTCCAAATAAAATTCCCGTTAAAATCCCATTTAAAGCCGCAGTAATCCCAGGGCAGACCCTCGGAATAATCCAAAATTGCTATTGCTGGCCACAGTTTTTTTTCCTTGAAGAGGAACTTTTAGGGATGGAAAAATCCTTTTGTCCCCTGTCTGTTTTCTTCACGCACCTCTAATATTTTCTAGAAAAAACAGAAGCCTGGTGTTACCTAGCTAGAAACCCTGAAAGCTTCAAACCAGTCTCTTTCATATTTAATTAAAATTAACAGAAATTGGGGCAAAATTAGCCTTTTTCCTGGTACGCTGTGGAATTTCTGAGCAGGTGCTATCACTGCTGAGCAAAGGTTAAACAGGTTTTTCTCTGCCTTGTTCGTTAAACCAAATCTGTGAGGAGCTCCCGTCCCCAAGGCAAACAAGATAAACCCCACAAATCCTGCAAAATATTCCCTCCTGGGATTTGCTTCTCGCTGTATGGGCCAAACACCATCTGGATTTCTTCCCTGCCCTCCAGGCTGGAAAAATCAGCCTGGACAAGCTCTTGGGCACCGTGCTCGTCCCGGCCACGGGCTTGCAGCATCCTCGGGGGCTGATGCAAGATCCTGCCGAGGGCTGTTGCATCAGAAAAAACCGGCAGGGTTCGGTTGGCTCTGCCTTTGTCCCCCCAAAATGCAGATTCTGCTTCCTTCCTGGGGTTTTTTTTTTGTATTTTTGGAGCAAAGGGATCTCCGGCCACGAGGCTGCTGAGAGCAGAGCGGTGCGGCTGGCTCAGGAACGGGGATTGTGCTGCAGAGGAGGTTCCCCGAGGAGCAGGATCGAGGCAGCTCCTGGATTTCCCCGCTGCCTGTCGTGGCCTGCTCTCCGCTGGGAAAAGGGCTCAGCCCGGAGCCTTTGGATTCCTGCAGGGGATTAGGCAGGGGAGGATGCTTTCATTTGATTCTCCTCGGCTTTATTAAACGAATTCCAGCTTTTCTGTGGAGCTGCACACCCTGCTTTGTGTGCCACAGCCTGCCAGGCGCCAGGCCTGATCCTGCAGGCATCAGCCATGAGCTGCTCCGTCCTCATTCCCAAAATCCTGCTGGGATGGGGGGGAGACTCCTCTGCCACCCCTCTGTGGGGACAAAATGGGTCTCAGAGGTGGCTGGCTCCAGGCAGGTGTGAAAGAAACAGGGATTGGGAAGAGCTTTGGAATTGGAGACGAAGGAAAACTGATCTGGATTTGGAAAGGGATCTTGATCCGGGAATTGCAGAGCTGGGGAGTTGGAGGCAAAGGAAAACTGATCTGGATTGAAAAGGGATCTTGATCCGGGAATTGCAGAGCTGGGGAGTTGGAGGCAAAGGAAAACTGATCTGGATTGAAAAGGGATCTTGATCCGGGAATTGCAGAGCTGGGGAGTTGGAGACAAAGAGGAAAACTGGCCTGGAATGAAAAAGAAAAACGAAACTCTTGATCCCACAAACAGGGAAAGGAAGGGCAGCAGGAGATCGATTCCCTGCTGGGACCGTGGCTTGGGGTGGGCAGGAGGAGAAATCCCTGCACACAGAACCCCACGGGGGCGATGGGAAGAGCTGGGACAGAACCTTTGGATCACTTTGGGAAGGGCAGGCTCTGGGTGCAGCTGCTCCAGGGCCAGCCCAGGCTCCCCGCAGCACCTGGGTGAAGCTGCCGTGTTTTGCCCTGGGGCTGGAGGGGTTTGTGGGGATGCAGGCAGAGCACGGCCCGTGCCTGATTCACCGCCTCTCCCTGTAAATCCCCGCGGCCCGTTCCAGCCCCGCCGCCCTCGGGCTGCGCGGGACAAAGGCGAGGGATTTGGGAGGGCAGGTGAGGGATTTGGGAGGGAAAGTGAGGGATTTGGGGGGGACGAGCCCAGCACCAGCCCCTGCCTGCTCCGGCTGAGCCTTCTCGGGGCAAGTCTGTGCCTGGGCAGCGCCGCAGCCTCTCCCCAGGGCTGCTCTGCGCCTCCGAGCATCGCTGGTTCCTGTGCTGCTGGGACACTCACAAATCCCCGCTGTTACACCCTCCTGGAGGTTCTCCAGGGCATGTCCCGCAGCAGCGGGATGCAGGGAAGGACTCGCTGCCCTGTGCCTGATTTCAGGGTGTCCTGAAATATCCAATTTTTTTCATGGATTGGCAGCCCCCAGTGCCACAAATGAGCGGGAGGTGCCTGTCCATGAGAGGGGAGTGGGAGTGGGAGTGGGAATGGGCACTGCCCAAACACATTCCCTGTGTCCTCCTCTGCCAGGAGCTTCTCCTGGTCTCCCACCTCACACCTGGAGAACAGGGCAGAGCAACTGTACAAAATCCAGGGGTAGGAATTCAATGATCCTCGTGGATTCCCTCCAGCTCAGGATGTTCTGGGATGCTCTTCCACAGGGGTATAACTGGCTGGTGTGGGGACAGCCTGGAAAAGAGGAATAACTCCTCATGGACACCAGGGACTTGGCCGCCATCCCAATCCCAATCCCAATTCCAATCCCAGTCCCTCCTGGGCTGCTGCTCCCCACAAGGAGCCGGGTTATCCTGTGGGAACGGTGAAGCTGTGCCGGGTGCCAGGAGCCGCCATAGAAACCCCGTGCGCACTCCGGGCAGTGCCAGCCAGAGCTGCCCGGCCGGGAGCTGAGCAAATATTGGTTTTCCATCAGTGGGATGTGATTCCCACCTGGCTCCCCAGCGGGATGTGGGGTGTGGTGAGCCGGGCTGCTGTTCACGTGCTCCCGATGAAACTCCTGCTGCCCACTGAGGCAGCACAGAGCCCCCAGCTGGGACGTGTCCCTGCCACCCGGGTGGCCTTCCTGGGTGACTCTGCCTTTTCTAGGAACAGAAATCTCAGCTCAGGAAACTGAGGCGGTTCTTTTCAGAGTGAACAGTGCATGAGACAGGGTGGAAACACTGAGGCTGCAGGTTAAAATTATACCTTTTCTTCCAAAAATGAGTCAGCGATAGAGAGATAGGGACAATCAGCTGTTACATCACGTCTGTAAGAACACCCTGGGACGTGCTCAGGAGTGGATGTGGTGTCAGCTTTTAAAATCTAAATCGCTGGAGTCTGGATCCAGCACTGATGCAGGAGGAGGTGTGGGCTCTGTAATGACACTCCGAGTGCTGCTGGAAGGAAAAGAAAAATTTTATTTACATTTTGTGATTCCTAAATTGCCCCCCATCGCTAGAGGGTCTGCTGAGCCTTTGGGGGTTCACAGGGAAGAGAAAATTCAATTTAATTTCAACCACAGAGCTCTGCCGTGTCCCCTGCACTGACCCCACCAGAGCAGCTCCTCCTCGTGCAGGCTGATCCTTTGGGAGAACATTCCTGCTCAGGAGAGTGGTTAACACGCCCAGTCGTACCTTTTAAAGCCGCTGAGAATGAACAAATATTTTCTTTCCTTTTGCAAAACCACGAGGAATCCTGCCAGGGTCATCGTTTCCTGCGGGTAAACGCCGAGCAAGATAAGAGCTGCAAGGAGTTATCTGTGCTGAGGGGCTGGGGAACCAGACGGAACCGGAGCAGAGCAACGCAAATCCTCCCCACAGCCCTGCTCCGACTGGCAAAGCCTTGTCAGGTGTCCTGACAGGGTTTTTGTGGAGATAAACCAGAATAATTTCATGAATGTCACTGTTGTCAGGGCTGAGGTGGGTAAAAATCAAACCCTGAGGGTCAGTGCCTGTCCTTCGCCTCCCCAGCTGTGAACGCTGGGATGGGGGACGGGAGAAATGATCCTGATCCGCTCCCAGAACAGAACAGGGGAAATGGGCTTGGGCTCGTTGTTAGCAAAAACCTGGGATGAACAGTGGGAATACTTTCCCCACTGCTGAATTCCCAAGGATGTCCTGAAGCTGGAGAAACTGAAACACTGAGGATTTCTCCGTTTCAACAACCTCTGCTCGCTGGAGAACATCGGGGCGCTTCCCTGCCAGCCTCCTGGGGCCGGGACATCGCATCCCTGAATGCAGAGTGGAGCTGGGATATTGCATCCCTAAATCCAGGGAGAGCTCAGAGCTGGGACATTGCATCCCTGAATCCAGAGCTAGCTCAGAGCCAGGACATCACATCCCTGAATTCAGAGTGGAGCTGGTACCTTGCATCCCTGAATCCCGAGCTCTGCTTGGAGCTGGGACATCGCATCCCTGAATGCCAAGCCCTGTTCAGAGCCGGGACATCTCATCCCTGAATCCAGAGCCAGCTCAGAGCTGGGACATCTCATCCCTGAATCCCGAGTGGAGCCGGGATATCGCATCTCTGAATCCCGGGCTGTGCTCAGAGCCAGCACACCCGCATCCCTGAACCCCGGGCAGTGCTCGGAGCCGGGACATCGCATCCCTGAATCCAGAGCTAGCTCGGAGCCGGGGCACCCCATCCCTGAATCCTGAGCGAGCTCAGAGCTGGGACATCACATCCCTGAATCCTGAGTGGAGCCGGGACATCGCATCCCTGAATGCCAAGCCCTGTTCAGAGCCGGGACATCTCATCCCTGAATCCAGAGCCAGCTCAGAGCTGGGACATCGCATCCCTGAATCCAAGCCCTGTTCAGAGCCGGGACATCTCATCCCTGAATCCAGAGCCAGCTCAGAGCTGGGACATCGCATCCCTGAATGCCGAGCCCAGCTCAGAGCTGGGACATCGCATCCCTGAACCCCGAGCCCTGCCCGGGGCTGATGCAAGGCCGGGCCGGGTGTTGCAGCAGCAGCAGCGGCAGCAGCAGCAGCGGGGCCGCACTGGCGCTGACACCTCGTGGGGCTGCGCAGCCACTGCAGCCTGACTCCACTCCAGCCCGGGTTGCATCAGACTCCCGATTTGAATATCGGGGAGGAAAAAAGCTCCTTTGNCCCTGAATCCCGAGTGGAGCCGGGATATCGCATCTCTGAATCCCGGGCTGTGCTCAGAGCCAGCACACCCGCATCCCTGAACCCCGGGCAGTGCTCGGAGCCGGGACATCGCATCCCTGAATCCAGAACCAGCTCAGAGCTGGGACATCGCATCCCTGAATGCCGAGCCCTGCTCAGAGCTGGGACATCGCATCCCTGAATGCCGAGCCCTGGCCGGGGCTGATGCAAGGCCGGGCCGGGTGTTGCAGCAGCAGCAGCAGCAGCAGCAGCAGCAGCGGGGCCGCACTGGCGCTGACACCTCGTGGGGCTGCGCAGCCACTGCAGCCTGACTCCACTCCAGCCCGGGTTGCATCAGACTCCCGATTTGAATATCGGGGAGGAAAAAAGCTCCTTTGCGTAAGGACAGGGGATTTTAAGGTACTTTTGGCCGCGTTGCTCTCTGAGCAATGTGACCTCACTGGCCAGGACTCGCTTCTCACTTCTCACCCCTGATTTTCTGAGGTTTCCTTTTACTCACTTCATTTCTCTCAGGTTCACCCAATTCTTTAGGAATTTCCAAGTGGGTTCACAGATACGGGGTTGAGCCCCAAACTGTGCCCTGGGACCTACAAAACCTTGACCCCAGGCGAGCCAGGGACCTGCGTAGTGACAAAGCATTCAAAGTGCTCCTGGGTCAGCCTGGGACACAAACGAGCGGAAAAATATCAAAACTTGTTCATCAGCAAAGTGGGAATCGAGCAAAACAAGGCTGGTGACCGGGAAGGAAAAGCAGTTTCAGCTGGTGTCAGCTGGATCCATACTGTGAGCCCTGCCTGCCCGGGGAAGATTAAGTATCTCTAAAGAAGCTTAGGTAGCTAATTAATGGCTCACCAGGCTAATTAATGAAGATCCAGGACAGAAACAGAGACAGTGTGAGATTTGTGCCTCCTCATGGCCGCTGTGGTGCTGGCACATGGGGGTCAGGGTCTCAGAAACGGTGACAAGAGCTGGGCAGAGCCTTGCGGAGCAGCTGCCGGAGCGTTTCAGTCAGGAGCAGCTTCAGCTCGGGGCTGGGAAATCCTGTCACGGTTTGAAATGTCCCCTCAAAGCTGCTCTGATGAAACAGCGGCACCAAAACCTCCGCAGCAATCCCCGGTGTCAGGTAAGGGATGAGCAAAGGAGGGCAGTGACACGCGCAGGGAAATTCGGCTGCTCCACGAGGAAGTTGGACTGGGGCAGTGTTGGAATCTGTGTATCTTTAAAAATTCTCTATTTCTGTTTCTTTAGTAAGAATTGGCTAGGTCTTGCTTTGGGAAGGAATCTCCTCCGTTTTGTTTTAGAAAGATAGGTTTAATAGCTCGTCAGGCTGGGATGATGCACGAGAGATACGCAAAGAACATCAACGACCATCAGAGGCTGATAATGAACCAGCAACCCGAGACAATGCCCTGGGCAGAGCGAAACCACCTATTTGGGGAAAGGACTGACAAAAAGTATCACAAAATGGAAATTTAATCAACACCAAGGATGAAGAAGCTCAGACCCAATGAGAACCTGGATACTGGGCTTTACCTCATTTTGTACCAATAAGCTTTGAAATAATGTGTTCCTATGGGTCTTGAGTGTATAAAATCAAAGAGAAACTTCGGGAGAGACATGTGTGTTGGGAATATTCTTCCTGGGCACATCCTGGCCGGAATAAAGTAATGCCTGATTCTCTATCACTTCAAATATAGCGTTAGAGGGTTTTTATTCCCGAGTTTCAGTGACAGCAGCAGGGAAACAGCGATTCCTCCAAGAGCCCCGTCCTCCTGTGCTCGCACCCACGTGTGCTGGGATTGGGTCACCAGAACCTCGCCCTGAGCGGAATTTCGGGAGTTGGGTGCTGGTGAGGGTGGGGATGAGCTGGAAAATCAGTGAACAGCGGGAGCAGAGCCCTCGCATGGCAGCTGCTCACAGAGAGCAGCTGCAGTAACTCCAGAGTCTCCCTGCTCCGGCACGGAAGGTGCTCCATGGAGGATCCATGGAGGCAGGCTCAGCTGCTTTACACAAATCAGAAATTCTGTTTTTCTCCCAATCCAGAACCAGTTAAAACCAGAGATCAGAGAGCGGGGAGACTCAGGCTCCTTTGCCCTGACATTTTTATTTATTTGCCCCGACATTCTTATTTATTTGCTCCAATTTTCCTCTCAAAAAGCACAGAAACCCCAAGGAAATCCTGCTGGAGTGGCAGGAGTAAGGGTTTTCACGGCTCCACGGGGAATTTTTGGCCCCGAGTCCGGCAGTGTGCTGATGGATTTAGATGGATGTCCCCTGGGAGGTGTGTCTGAATACAGCCACGCTTTGTACTTCCCTCAGGGGAAGCCTCGGCCTTCCTTGGCTTCCTCTGCTCCCGAGATATTAAAGCACCCGATTGCCAAACAGAAAATCCAGGAAGCCAATTCAATGGCGGGGAGATTTTATCAGCTCCGGGTTATAAATGAGCCTGGAACGGAGCAGCAGCCGCCTGCGCCCAGTGCAGCTCCAGGTGCTGCCGGCACCAGCAGGGACTGAGGGGCCTCTGCTGGACTGGCAGCACAGCCGGCATAAAAACCAAAAATTCCCAGCTTTTTTTCCAAACTGAGCCTTGGTTATGGACCCTCCTTTGGATTTGCCTTTGGAGATGAATGGAGGGCACACTTTGGGTGGATTTCTCCCCGTTTTATCTGTTTTGAGGAGGGAAATCGCAGCCTGAGCCTGGAGACCAAGGGCTGTTTTCACTCATTCTGTGATGTTTTCCTGCATGGAGCTGCTTGCAGTGACAGGATGAGAGGAAATGGCCTCAGGATCCGCCAGGGGAGGTTTAGATTGGATATTGGGAATGTTTTTTTCATGGAAAGGGCTGTCCTGGGCAGTGGTGGAGCCCCTATCCCTGGAAGGGTTTGGAGAATGTGTGGCTGTAGCACTTGGGGCCAGGGTTGGTGGTGAACGTGGTGCTGAGACTTTATGATCTTAAAGGCCTGTTCAACCTTAAGGATTCCATGATTTTCCGGGTTTTTCTCCACACAGCAGCAATAGAAAAGCACTTTTTCTGGACATCCTGATGTGTCCCAGGGCACTCGGAGCCCTGGCAGTGCAAAACTTTGACACCCCTGAGTTCCCGGTGTCACTGCCGCGAGTTTGTGTCCCTGGAAGGGCACAGATTCCCACTGAGCTGCACCCACCCAAATCCCTGGATTCTCCATCCTTGGCAGTGCCCAAGGCCAGGTGGACAGGACTTGGAGCACCCTGGGACAGTGGGAGGTGTCCCTGCCCATGGATGGGTGGGATGCGATGGATTTTAAGATCCCTTCCATAAAACCATCCCATAAAACACTCCCCACGAGCAGTCCCACAGCTCTCTGTGTGCAGGGCTTATCTTCACCCTCATCTTTCCATACAGACGGAGTCAGAACTCCCCAACACCAGCAGTTCCAGCCGCTGCAATGCCTTTTTGGTTGATTTAGTTCCTGTGCTGTCAGCATGTCCTCCCGCCTAATCTGCGGCATTAATTCCTTCCTTGCTACTGGCCTCGGAAAAGCATTAACAAGGGAAAAATAAATCAAGTGTTCCAGCACAAAGAAGACTTGTGGGAAAGAGCTTGTGAGCCTTTTCTGAGGCTTTCATGCCTGTTATTCTTGACTTTGCTGATACAGCTGGATTTACCATCCTGTTGAACGAGCATATCCCAGACTATAAAATAAAAAAAACAACAAAGTGGAACCGCGTGGGCTTTGTATAGGTCAGAGCCGGAGAGGGGCTGCCAGAGACAACAGCGCGGGGCGGCTTCAGAGCACGAATGCGCGAACGCAGCCAAAGGCCGGCTCGTGTTCCTCCAAACCGGCACCAAACCTGAGGCGGAGCAGAGCGGAGTGTGGGACGGCCGGGCGTGGGAGCCGTGCCCCAGCGCGGAGCCACAGCTGCCTGCCAGCTGTGTGCAGATGTTGGTGCGGCTGTGGGAATGTGGGGCGGCATTTCCCACCCTGGGCGATGGGAACCTTGGGGAAAGAGCTCACCTAAGCCAGTGTTTGAGGCTTAAATTCATATTTTAGGGCATTTTGGTGCTCTCGGGTGTTTAGTTTCATCTTGACCCTCATCCTTTTGGGGAAGGCTCGTCCCTTAACTCACCATTGAGGACACAGTGACTCCTCAATGCCGGAGCAGGGCTGTGTTTATCCCCAAGGAATTCCTGCCCTGTTCCATGCTCTGCACTCTCAAAGTTGTCCCCACATCCTCCTTTCTCACATCCCCGTGAGAACGCGGCCTGGGCAGTTCAGGAGATCAGAGAACTCACACCAGCAACGTCCTGCCCCACAGGGGGCCGGCTCCCAGTGACCCCGGACATCCGAAACTGCACCAGAAACGTGGAGAATAAAGGGGTGAGAAAGCAGTGTGAGCTTGGGGAATCTCTGAATTTATAGAAATAACCATGAATGAAGGAACACCCAAAAGGGACAACTGGAGCTGGGTGTGCAGGAGGTGAGAAACTTCTTGTTCCCTCAGCAGGTGGAGACTTTGAGGGTAAATTTAATAATTTAAGGGTTACTTTAATTAACACAGAAGTTAATTTCCTAAAAATGCAGTTTTTTCATTTCAACCCGCCTAAAAAGTGCTGGGAGATCTGGCCCCAGAGGAATCGCTGGCCTGTGGACACCAGGAGGGGACGTGTTTTCACACGCTGGTGTCTTTTTGAGGTTGAGCAGCAGGGAAACTTCCGAGCCCGGGAACTCAGCAGAGCTCCCACATCTGGGAATTGCAATTGTCCCGTTCACTTGACCCGGTGCCTCTGTAGTTTCTGTCCCCCTTCCTGCACATCGACACGGACACCGAGCTGGAACCACGATGTTTGCAGAACAAACAGGAAAACAAAGTGGTGTACATCATCTGCAACCTCAAAATAACTTCCCCAGCTCTTCCCTCCCTGCTCCAGGGCCGTGTTTCCCTGATCCCAGGTTCGGGAGTGGGTGGATGTTCAAAGCAAAGGATCCATCCTGCAATTCCATGTGCTGGATGTTTGGGATAACTCGATGGGTGTTGAGCTGAACCTTAGCGGAGATCCTCGCTGGTTTGGGGTGGTGGAAACCACCCTGCTTCCAGGCAATGTGGGGTTTTGTGGGGATTCAGTGAAAATTGTAATGATTTTATTCCTTCTGCTCCACAAGAAACAATCACGGTGGCAATTTTGATGCGCAGTGGGACGAACTCGCAGCTAGAAGATGTATTTCAGCCCCTAATTTACACCCCTTAGGTGTTCAAAGTAGGTGTTTTCCCAGGAATTTTTCCCTGGGCTCAGCACCTGTGTGAAATACCACGTAAATAATCATTATTCCTTCTCCATCGCTGAGGGAAAAAGCAGCTGCCTGGCATCACCTCATGGTGCCTGCACTTCTTCTGGCTCTCCAACAGCTCAGGACTTGGAGAGCGGCCTGGATAAACCCCATTCCCGAAAATCTGCAGCTGGAAAGGAAAACACTCGCGCAGCGCCCCAACCCCTGGGGAATTCTGCCCGTGGGTTATTTTTATTTTTATTTTTATTTCTGCACAGGGCCTCCCCCAGGCCTGGCTCAAGTCTCAGGTGATGGAATTACAGAATCCCAGGATTGCTGAGGTTGGGAAAGAGCTCCAGATCACCGAGGCCAACCTGTGCCCGATGCCCACCTTGTCCCCAGCCCAGCACTCCGAGTGCCACATCCAGGAATTCCTTGGGCACCTCCAGGGATGGGGACGCCAAACCCAGGGATGGGGACTCCAAACCTCCCTGGGCAGCCCCTGCCAATGTTTAACAACCCTTGCTGTGAAGAAATCCCTCCTCATGACAGAATAATGGAATATTTAAGGTTGGAAGGGAGCTCTGGAGATCGTCCAGCCCAAGGCAGGGCCACCTGGAGCAGGGGACACAGGAACACGTCCAGGTGGGGTTGGAACATCTCCAGAGAGGGAGATTCCATAACCCCCCCGGGCAGCTGTTCCAGGGCTCTGCCACCCTCACGCTGAGGTGGAAATTATTGTGGTTTATTTAATGGCCGTTGCTGCTTGTCCTGCCTCTGCGCACCTGTGTCCCCCACGTCCCTCCCCTGAGGGGGGGCCATTTTGTGTGAGGGGAGGGGGCCATTTTGTGGCCTCCACGTTCTCCTCGGGGCTTGTATCAACCCCGACGCGTCCCAGCTGTGCCAGGGCGGTGCCAGGGCTGTGCGGGCGGTGTGCGGGGCTGCTTTCACCCCTCTCCCCGGCCCCGCGGGGCTCCTGAGGCCGGCTCGGCTCGGCTCGGGGCGGCCGCTGAGCCCCCGCAGCGCTCCCTCAGCGCCATGAGCCCGCCGGGCCGCCAGGGGGCGCTGCCGCCCGGGGGAGGAGCGGCCCCGTCCCGGCTCCAGCGCGGGGCCTTCCCGGGGCGTCCCGGCCCCGTTCCGGTGTGATCCCGCTGGAATTCCGGGATATCCCGCTCCGTTCCGGTGTGATCCCGCTGGAATCCCTGGGTATCCCGTCCCCGGCCCCGTTCCGGTGAGATCCCGCTGGAATATCGGACTACCCCGGCTCCGTTCCGGTGTGATCCCGCTGGAATTCCGGGATATCCCGGTCCGGTCTGCGGTAATCCCGCTGGAATCCCTGGGTGTCCCGTCCCCGGCCCAGTCCCGGTGTGATCCCGCTGGAATCCTGGCCCGGTCCGGTGTAATCCCGGTGTGATCTCGGGCTATCCCGGCTCCATCCCGCTGTGATCCCGCTGGAATCCTGGAGTATCCCGGCCCCGACCCCATCCCGCTGTGATCTCGGCCCCATCCCGCTGTGATCCCGCTGTGATCCCGCTGTGATCCCGGGATATCCCGGCCCCATCCCGCCGTGATCCCGGGGTGATCCCGGTGTTATCTCAGGGAACCCCGGCCCCGCCGCCATGGGGAAGAAGGGGAAGCGCGACAAGAAGGGCAAAGGCGCCGAGAAGACGGCGGCGAAGATGGAGAAGAAGGTGTCGCGCCGGGCCAGGAAGGAGGAGGTGACGGGCGAGGGGCAGCGGGGAGGAGGAGGAGGAGAGGGTTGGGAGCGAAGGAGCGATCCCAAAAGGAACCTGGGCTGTGCAGGGAAAGCGCGGACCAGGGGTATCCTGAGAGTTGGAAGGACCCACGTGGATCAGCCGGTCCAGCTCAGACACCAGCAATCCACGTGTGCCCGAGAGCGCTGTCCAAACCTCCTGGAACTGGGACTTCCAGGGATGCTCCATCCCTGGGAATGTCCCAGGCCAGGTTGGAAGGGGCTTGGAGCAATTTGGGATAGCGGGTAAGGGTTTGGAAGTGCCCAAGGCTAGGCTGGAAGGGGTTTGGAGCAATTTGGGATAGCGGGTAAGGGTTTGGAAGTGCCCAAGGTCAGGCTGGACGGGGTTTGGAGCAATTTGGGACAGTGGATAAGGGTTTGGAAGTGCCCAAGGCCAGCTTGGAAGGGGTTTGGAGCAGCCTGGGATAGTGGGTAAGGGTTTGGAAGTGTCCAAGGTCAGCTTGGAAGGGGTTTGGAGCAATTTGGGACAGTGGATAAGGGTTTGGAAGTGTCCAAGGCCAGCTTGGAAGGGGTTTGGAGCAGCCTGGGATGGTGGGTAAGGGTTTGGAAATGTCTAAGGCCAGGTTAGACAGGGCTTGGAGCAATTTGGGACAGTGGATAAGGGTTTGGGAGTGTCCAAGGCCAGGTCAGAAGGGGTTTGGAGCAATTTGGCATAGCGGGTAAGGGCTTGGAAGTGCCCAAGGCCAGGCTGGGGGGGGTTTGGAGCAATTTGGCATAGCGGGTAAGGGCTTGGAAGTGCCCAAGGCCAGGCTGGGGGGGGTTTGGAGCAATTTGGCATAGCGGGTAAGGGCTTGGAAGTGCCCAAGGCCAGGCTGGGGGGGGTTTGGAGCAATTTGGCATAGCGGGTAAGGGTTTGGAAGTGCCCAAGCCCAGGTTGGACGGGGTTTGGAGCAGCCTGGGACAGTGGAAGGTGTCCCTGCCCATGGAGCTTTAAAGTCCCCGACTCTCTGACTCTAAGCAGAATCTTGGTTAAATCCCACGGGATCCATCCAGCAGGTGTGAAAGAAGGACTGGAAAACACAGTTTAAAGCTCCTTCCTGCTTTCCACCCCTTCGTCCTTTTCTTGTGGTCTTAAAAGCAAACGAAAATCTTTGTTTCTCACACTCTTGGAGTATTTAAGCCTCCAAGCAGCGATTTTTCCCTGGTCAAAACGTGGCGTTAGTGGCCCAATTCAGAGTTTAAAGGGATGGAAGGTGTCCCTGTCGATGTGTCCTGGCTGCAGAGGGGAAATTCCCAGATTTTCAAAATCTCTGCTTGGGCCGCACCTTCGGAAAGGTGAGGAGCAGCGGGGTTGTAGGAGAAACCCTGGCTCAGAGCCTCCCTCTTGCTGCAATCCTGCCGCTGCCCCTGGTCTTTCAGCAGGTTTGGGGCGGCAGATTTTGCTTTTCATTGAGTGAGGTTGAAAGGGAATAAACACACACGAGGTTTCTCTGGATTTAAAAGAGTTTCCAGTTGTATTTGGGCAGTTTTTATTTTTTAAAAAAAAGGGAAATTGTAGCAGTGAGTGCTGGTTTCACGTGTGCTTCTGTGCAGGTCACGCTGCTCACCTCTGGCTTTTCATTTCCAGGAGGATCTGGAAGCCCTGATAGCAGAATTCCAGAGTTTGGATGCCAAAAAAACCCAAGTAATTGAATCATCCTGCCCACCCCCTTCACCCAGGTAAGAGCTCGTGTGAGGCTTTGGCTGCCACTTGTTGGGGGTCCTTTTAATGACTTTTTTAAAATGAAAAATTAATTCCCAAGGGTGGAAGGTGTAGCTGACATCTGGAGTTAGAAAATTCCTGATATCTGGAGTTATGAAACATTTAAAATACTGAATTCCTGATTTAAAAAAAAAGAACCAAAAGGTTTTTGGTGCCAAAATCCGCTTTTTAACCATCCCATGAGCACAAAAGAGGCAAAGCAGGGTTAGATTTCAGGGCTTGGAGGGAAAATAAAAGTGAAAAGGAAGTTTTGGGTTTGGACTGGAGGGCTGAAGGGAACTCAGAGGCGAAAGGAGGTAAAAAAAATGAGGTGAAAAACACCATTTTAGGTGGGGTTCACATGCTTGGGACAGCAGCAAGTGCAGAATAACGACACAGATGAATGGAGAGGAGACAGCCCGGAGTTCTGTGCCCTCAGAAAAGTCATTTCTGTGCCTGACACCCCGGCATTAAAATTCAGGAGCTCACGTCAAAGGGGGAGTTAAATCACAGGGTAACGTGTGCCCCTGAAATAGGAGAGCCGCTCAGACAGCGCCCCATCCATCTTGCTGGAAGTTTTGGGAGAAATTAATTTCTTTTGGGAGAAGTTTTCAGCCCCGGGGGTGAACATCTCAGCGGGGTGATTTGGCAGATGATGGAGGGACCTTTGTGGCTGGAGGGCAGAGGTGCTGGAGCCCGAGTGAAATTCTCCAAGATTCAAGGTTTTACAGGATTTTCACATCTTTTATTTATTTATTTTTTTTTTCTCCTCCACCTTTTTATTTTCTTTCAGGCTGAACTGCTCCCTCTGCGCTCACCCCGAGAGAGACGAGCTGATCCTTTTTGGAGGTGAATATTTCAATGGCCAAAAAGTAACGTATACTTCATTTTCTTCTTCTTTATCCCCCCCCTCCCTTTTCCTGTAATTTGCACGGGTCTCATTTGAAGGGAAATTCAAGGCAGAGTCATAAAATATGAATTTGTCCCTGAATGAGAGCAAAATAGCCTTTTAATTCTGCCGTGGCTGAGCAGCTGGCAGGAAGGAGACACGCTGGAACCCATTAAGGAGTCAGAGTGATTGTCTCAGCATCAATATTTCAGGGCTTCATAATTCCCCCAGACTTAATTGCAGCCGTCTCTGCCCCTCGTTTGGGATAACCGGTGAAGAATCTTCTCACAACAAGATACTCCTGCACCTCTGCTGCTGCAAATTACTGCACTCAGGAGCACTTATTCCTGAATTTCTGCAGGTTCTGGGTGGTTTTTGTGCTCCTGGAGATGAGCTGGGCTGGGAAACTCCAGCCTGGCAGTGATATTTGGCCACCTCAGTGTGATGAGCTAAACTAATTCTGATTTTTTTACCACCTGGAGTTGAGGAGCTTTAACCTGCACAGCTGTGTTGAGCTCCAGCTTTTCAAACTCTCGTGTCTTCAGCGGTTTGGGAAGGAACATTCCAGCCCAGGGGAAGAGCTGCTGCCTCCCAGGAGCTCCTTGTCCCCCTTCCCTGGGGCTGAGGAGGCTGTGCTGGGCAATCTTCACCCTGAATTCCCTGCAGAGCTGAGCTGGGCTGGGCTGGGATGAGATGAGTTGAGCTGAGCTGGGCTGAGCTGCTCTTTGCTCTCCTGTCCCACAGACGTTCCTGTACAATGACCTGTACATTTACCACATCAGGAAGAACAGCTGGGCCAAGCTGGAGATCCCCAACCCTCCCCCGAGGCGCTGTGCTCACCAGGTAACGCTCTGCCTGCCAGAGGAGCAGCTGGGATTGTTCTAAACGTGATTAAGAGGAGGGTTTTAATTTTTATTTTTATTTTTTCACCTCTTGAGGGTTTCTTGCCTCTCGTTATTCTCCGTGTAATGGGCTGCCAGCACTGTCACTTCTCCTCTCCTGCTTGGACCTGTGCTCTGATCCCTGGGTGTCCTCTGGAAGTGTTCGGCGTGGAAGGAAGATTTGGGGTTGTGTCTGTTGATTTGGCCAGGGGAGAGATCTTTCTTTAGAAATTAATTCTCTTTGCTGCATTAAACGAGGACCAGCTCACATCCCTAACCCCAGAGAGGGATTTTCAAAGTGGAATTTGACCAAAGTTCATGATTCCTTCAAGGTCCTACATCCAGGAGCATCCCAGGCACTGCCCCTGCTCTCCCCACCTCCCTGGAAATCCAGGTCACTGCCTGCTCTGAAGGATTTGGGGTTTTTTATTTCATGTGAACACCTGCACAGCAGAAACTGCACCAGATTTGTGGTTTTTGCAGCTCTTTGGCCCTCAGCAGTGATAGATTTTCTCACCTGCCGTAGCCAGGGGTGGCTGGCACCTTCCAAAAGCTGCCATGCAGGATGGGAGTGTCCCTTCCCTTCCATCCCAAAGCTCCCCAGAGCTCCCGGGTAAGATCCAGCACCCCAATTAGGGTCACATCCCCTCGTTATGTTAATGAGTGCCCGTCTCGCTCCGAGCTCCTTGAATTGAAAGATTCTGCCTGGATTTTTGGGCTACTTTGTGCTGTTCAAACCAGAAGTTGATTTCAGAGGCCGCATCCCAGCAGCCAGCAGGTGGCTGTCGAGCAGCTCAATCCAGCGGGAGCAGACCGGGAGCTGCAGCAGCAGCGAGCTGAGGAGCCCTGCTCCAGCAGTGATTTCTGTCTGATCATTAAATTCAATTTGCACAGAGGCAGCTCAGCCTCGTGGTTTGTCCTCCTTGTGGCTTTATACTGAATGCACAGCTCGGGGTGGAGCAGAAATGTGCCAGGGCTGTGTTTTCAGCCCTGTTTGCCACCGCTGGTCCCTGACACACCATCCTCTGCTGGAGCTGAGCTGAGAGGAGCTCTGGGCAGGTGCTCGAGGGAAAGGTTTGGTTCTGGCAGGAGTTTTGAGCCAGCTCTTGCGAAGGTCACCTGTTGTCCTGAGTTTTGCAGTTTTTCAATGTTCCTCTTTGCTGTAGTGCTTTCTCACGCATGCTGTTGTAAACATGGCCATGTTTTTGCTAACTATCCATGTTTTTGCTAACTATCCATGGTTTTGCTAACTATCCATGTTTTTGCTAACTGTCCATGGTTTTGCTAACTGTCCATGGTTTTGCTAACTATCCAGGTTTTGCTAACTATCCATGTTTTTGCTAACTGTCCATGTTTCTGCTAACTATCCATGTTTCTGCTAACTATCCATGTTTTTGCTAACTGTCCATGGTTTTGCTAACTGTCCTTGTTGTTTTCATTCCATTCTCCAAGGCGGAGACATGGGATGGATTTGTCTTTGACCAGTGGGATTGAGAGGTGCTGATTTCTACCTCCAATCCACGGTGATTTCTAAGAACAGATAAATAAAGGTCAGAGTGTTCTGCTCTCTCCTTTTTGCCCTCTCTTTAGCCTCTCCTTTTGCTCGCTCATTTGGCTCTCTCATTTGGCTCTCCCTCCTTTTTGGCTCCTTGGCCTGGTCGACTACGTGTGTTTGTGTCCGTGCAGTGCAGGGACATCCACAGTCACCCACAAGCAGGAGTTGTGCCACAAACCTTCCCCTGGAGCTTGTAAGCCCTGGGTGCCCCTGGAATTCAGGCACACGTCCCCTTCGTGTTCCCACAAATCCTGCCTGGAAGCACACCCTGGATTTTCTTATTTCATCGTTTCATGTTTGGTCCTGTGTGGGGCTAAAAATGTTTTGTTTTTGCTGGGAGAGACAGGCAGGGAGTGAAGCCTTCTGAGGAGAGACATCATTATCCCGGTGTTGATTTGTGATGGGTGCCCTGGAGAAAACACAAATTGGAATTTGCACACCCACAACATTTCCTTTTTTTTTGGGGTTCCTTCATTCTTCCTTGGTCCTAACAGAGATAATTTTAGTGGAGTCTTGCTCTTCTCCCTGCTTTTAGCTGCCAGCTTGCATGCCAAAGGGGTTTTGGTGCTGCTCTGTGCAAAAAAAAAAATAAATTTAAAACTCCCTCTCTGCTGTGACACAATCGAAGCAGTAACAGTCTCTCCTCTTGTCCAAATGCTGCACATCTCCTTCTGTGTTTGGGGTTTTTTAGTTTTCTTTCTTTTTTTGGTTTTGAACAGAGAGAGTTGAATGATTTTTGTTAAACGAATCCTGAGATGTTTCCGAGGAAATTTTGAACTTCCAGCTGGGAGTGGGAAGAGTCCAGCTCCTTGGGCAGCTCTCCCTTGCTCCAGGGGAGGTGTGCCAAACACTGAGGATTTTATTCCAAATTCTGCTTCCTGCAGCCCCAGAGAGCTGCTGTTGTTCCCTGGTGGGGTTCTGTGCCTGGTTTGGAACCCTGGTTTGGAATCCTTGTTTGGAATTTCAGTTGTAATCCTGGGTTGGAACCCTGGGTTGTAATCCTGAGTTGGAATCCTAGTTTGGATCCTGGTTTGGAATCCTGGTTTGGATCCTGGTTTGGAACCCTGGTTTGGATCCTGGTTTGGAACCCTGGGTTGTAATCCTGGTTTGGAATCCTGGGTTGGAATCCTGGGTTGGAATCCTGGGTTGGATCCTGGTTTGGAATCCCGGTCTGGAACCCTGGTTTGGATCCTGGTTTGAATCCTAGTTTAGAACCCTGGTTTGGAATCCCGGTCTGTAACCCTGCTCTGTAACCCTGCTCTGGAGCCCTGCTCTGATCCATCTCCCCCTTCTCCCGCAGGCAGCGGTGGTGCCCACGGCCGGGGGGCAGCTCTGGATCTTCGGGGGCGAGTTTGCCTCTCCCAACGGGGAGCAGTTCTACCACTACAGGGATCTCTGGGTGCTGCACTTGGCCACCAAGACCTGGGAGCAGATCAAGTGAGTGCTGGGTGTGGATCTGGATCATACTTTTGCCAGGAAATTTGTACCAGCGATCCCTGGGATCCCTGGTGCTCGGTGATCCCTCAGTGCTGTTTTTAGGAGGGGCTGTGCCAGCGTGATCCAGGTGTGATTCCTGCTCCAGTGCTGGGGTTTCCCAGCTATCCCATAAACACAGAGGTGCCCATCCTCGGTGCAGAGAACACCTCCACAAAGATTGGGAATGAGAGATTGCGCTGAGACCAAAGCTGGTTTATTTAATTGGTGGTTTTTGGGGCAGGGTGTCAGGAACAGCTCTGTATCCTCAGCCAAGGTCCAGATATCCAAAACTGGTGCTCTGTGCTCCTCCAGTGGGGGCTGGACAGGAGCAGTCCCAGTTTTGCCGTGACTGGAGATGCCAGTTTGTGTCCCCCACGGAGCCAGCGTCACTCTGGTCCCTGGCATTCGCTGCCTCGGGATTCCTCGGGATAAACAAGCCAGTAAATCAGCCCTGTCGGAGCAAACAGGTGCCACATGCCCTGGTAGTGTCTGACAGCAGAGAAGGTGTAAATGTTTTCTGTGGCGCTGGCCCAAAGTCCTGCGTTGATGTTTCCTTAACCTTTGGCCTCTCCCTTCGCTGCTCGTGTTTGTGTTTGCGCGAGAGGAGAGGAGTTCTGGTGGGACACCCAGCACGCTGAGAGGCAGGGGATTGGCTTGGGGTCTGACTCTGGCTTCCTCTTGGACTTTGGGATTGTTCTGACTGTGGGATTAGTCCGGGAACAGCTTTGGGTGGGCAGCAGCTCCAGATAACCTTGGAAGTGCCCTGGGAAAAGCAGCAGCTTTTGCTCACGTGCTGTTTGTGCTGTGGGGCTCCTGCTCAGGAGTTCCACGTTCTTCCTTCAGGTGGGAACACCAGATCTGCCCAGGCTGATCCTTTTTCACCCTGTTCAGAGTGTGGGGTCTGTTCCCTGTGTCTCTGACCCTGTTCAGAGTGTGGGGTCTGTTCCCTGTGTCTCTGACCCTATTGAGAGTGTGGGGTCTGTTCCCTGTGTCTCTGACCCTGTTCAGAGTGTTGGGTCTGTTCCCTGTGTCTCTGACCCTGTTCAGAGTGTGGGGTCTGTGTCTCTGACCCTGTTCAGAGTGCGGGGTTTGTTCCCTGGGCCCGGCTGAGCTCCAGGAGCTGCGTTAAGGAGGGAGGGAATGGTTTTGTTTTTGTCCTGACCTGGCTGAGCACAAAAATCCAGGTTTTTGATTTTCCATTTTGACCAGGAGCCTGCTTGGAAAGGGTGGAGGAAGGGGCAGAGATGATTCTTGACTTGTACAAGGGATTTTTTCCTGCTTCTTTTAAAACCTGCTGCACTTCTCCTCCTTCAGCATTTCCCATTTTTTGGGTCACGGTGGAGAACCCCATCCCTGGTGCAAAGAGCCTTCACCCAGGCCAGGCAGTAATTCCGTGTATCCATGGTGCCTGAATAAATGCCAGGTGACAGACAGGGGGCACAGCCTCGTGTTGGGTTTAGAAGACGTCATTTTAGTGCCCATAATAAAGTCACAGGATTAATTATTCATGAAGAAACGTCTGGACAAGAGAGACAAAGTTCCTGTTGCTGTTCCCCCGGGAAGGATCACGAGCGCCCCGTTCCTGGTGGGTTTGATGTGTTGGTTTATCCGAGATGACCCTGGTGTGTTCTAAACGTGAAATTCTGGGAAATTCAGTTATTCCAGCCTCACAATTCAGATTCCAGACAATTTTATTGTCCTTCCTGGCCTAGAGTTCCTGCCATGGTGCCGTGAGGGGCTTGACTGTGAAACACTGAGGAAGAGAAAACCTCGAATTAACCGGGAGAACTTCCCTGCAGCTCCATTTTCTCCCGGCGCAGAGCGCGGCGGTGCCGGGCCGCCTGACAGAGTTAAAAGTTGCTATATTTAGCAGGGTTTCGCTGGGTTCTCCGTGCATTTTGCATGCACAAAGATGATCCGAACGCAGCGAATCCCAGCCCGTTAGAAGCCGTGCCAGCGGCCGACTTTGACTCGGTGCAGCCACCTTATCTGCTGTGTGATGCACAGGGTTCCCTCAGCCTGTGAACTCTTGGTTACCCCGCGATATTTTAACCTGATTGCCTCATTCCTTCCCGGGGAGAACGTTCCCGCTCAGCTCCCCGTGGCCCAGTGTGCTCCCTCGGGGAGAGGCAGGGAGCAGCCAGGGGCTCCTGCTTGGGAATTGCCACATCCCTGTGGAATTCCCTTCAGGGAAATCCTGGAATGCTGGTGATCCCTCCTGTAGGGTTTGGGGTAAATCTCCCCGTTTCACCAGTGGCTGTTTAGCTGGTGAAACTGGGCAGGATGGCCCCGCACGGGGTTCTTGTGTCTCACTGACACCAGCTAGAAGGTGCTCAAAGAAAAAAGGAATTTGCTCAGCCTGTGAACTGTTGGTTACCCCACGATATTTTAACCTGATTGCCTCATTCCTTCCCGGGGAGAACGTTCCCGCTCAGCTCCCCGTGGCCCAGTGCACTCCCTCGGCGAGAGGCAGGGAGCAGCCAGGGGCTCCTGCTTGGGCATTGGCACATCCCTGTGGAATTCCCTTCAGGGAAATCCTGGAATGCTGGTGATCCCTCCTGTAGGATTTGGGGTAAATCTTCCAGTTTCACCAGTGGCTGTTTAGCTGGTGAAACTGGGCAGGATGGCCCCGCACGGGGTTCCTGTGTCGCACTGACACCAGGTAGGAGGTGCTTAAAAAAAAAGGGATTTTGGTGTAAATCACGTAAACTGTCAGCCCAGAAATGAGCTCGTTCTTTGGTAAATCAGCACCCAGAGGTACAGCTGTGGGCTGACTTTGCAAGGGGCTGAAATTGAGGATTTTGAGCCCCGTGCCAGTTGTGTTTTCCCTTCTCTGCCTCCACCTGAGTGTCCAAACACCCTGGCCCCAGCACCGGGGTGTTCACAGGGAAAGGTGTGAAACAGCACAAATCCTGAGTGCAGCTTCCTCTGAAAATAAAAATGCTTTGTCCCGAAGTGCCCCTTTGCTGGGATGTTCTCTTCATCCCCACTTTTATTATCCTGGAACATTCCCAAGCTTCCTGTGGATGAAGAGGTAACTCCTGCAGCCACCGGGACAAATAATTCATGGATCTGGGGGCTGAATCCAGGTGTGGTTTGTTACTACAAATCCCAGAGTAACTCCAGGAGAAAAAGGGAATTCCTTCTGGAGCAGCTCAGCTCAGCCTCACGCTGTTCTTGTGTGGAGCCGGTCCTTAGCCAGGCTTTTTCATCTGTTTTTTAAAAAAAATCTGGAGGATTTGCAGCTCCCTCCCACATGTCTGCTTTCTGGTGTCAACCCCATGAAACAGAGCATTAATCGTGAAATCTGGGAAACCATTTCCAAAATGTTTCCTTGGGACCAGGGGCAGGGAAACAGGTGAAAGGGGAGAGTTTGTGTTTGGGAAACAAGTGGCAGGAAGATTTTCTGGAGTGGGAATGAGGTTCTGCATCACTGCCAGTCCTGCCCGGCTGTGCCATTGGTGACTTGCAGTTAAATCTACATTTGTGGGAGCTTTATTAACATCAATTAATAAATTTTTTATTGTTCAGAATTGATGTTGAACTCGGAGGAAATCTGTTTGAGGAACAAGGCACAAGATATTCTCTGAGAAGAGGATTTTAGTGTTCGTGGTGGGTTTTAATTCGTTCTCTCCTTAAAAAAAATATAAAAGGATAATTTAAAAAGTGCCATCTTTGGGGATAGTGACACGACAGCTTTGTTACAGCAAGAGAAAATGACGATTCCAGGTCTTGATGAAATTAATACCAGAGGTGCCGTTCTGCAGGGTGTTACTTCAAAAATCCAGTAAATGCTCGGAAAAGCCTCCTCTCTGTTAGGATCAAGAGTCCGAGCAATCGATATTAATTCAGTCTTTCCCCAAACGCCGCCGTTCCGGTGGAGTTTCTCATTATCGCCGGGGCGAGGCCGTCGTTTTCCACGGCGAGCGAGGGCCCTCATTTCCTCTCTCCACGGAAATCCATCAGAAATCCATCACCGCGTTCCCAGCTCCCTGCTGCCCTTCCGAGCATGGCAGGGGGGGTTGTGCCTTTGGGTTTTGCTGCTGTTTATTCAGTTATTTATTTATTTATTTATTTATTTATTTATTTATTTATTTATTTATTGTGCAGTCACCTCCACACCTTCAGGCCGCCTCCTGGGGGAGTCTCACTGGGAAACTCCTCAGCCAGGGAAAATGGGATGGATCCATCCCTGGGGGCAGAGATCACACCCAGCAAACCCCGTTTGGCCTAAAATCGGCTCTGGTTGAAAGTTCGTGGATTTTTTTTGTTGTCTCTCGTGGTGGTGTGGGTGCACGTGGAGATGAATCCATGCTGGAATGGTGTCCAGCTGTCCGGCTCCTCGGGAGCCTTTTGGGTGTGACAGACGGAGAAATGGAAGCAGCACCTTTAACTGAAAGGTCAGGAAAGCTTGGGAGAGCAGAGCAGGGATGTGCAGCTGCCTCTGGGTGTGTGGGATCATGGAATGAATCACTGTCATGGAATTGTTTGGGTTGGAAGGACCTTCAATCTCACCCAGTGTCACCCCTGCCATGGCAGGGACACCTCCCGCTGTCCCAGAGTGCTCCAGCCTGACCTGGGACATTTCCAGGGGCAGCCACAGCTACTCTGGGCACCCTGTGCCAGCCAGGAATTCCTTCCCAACATCCCATCCATCCCTGCTCTCCAGCAGGATAATGATTTATTTTGCTGCAGTGCCTCTGTTCTTGAGGAAACCTGAGTAATTCCCGAAGTGTTTGCACAGGTTTGGTGTCACACCCGAACCGCAGCGGGGTGAGGGAAGGTGGTGGGGGTTCGTGGTTCCCCGAGGCAGCGAGGGAGGGGGGAGTCAGAGCCAATCTTCGTCTCGTGGTGCTCGGAGAAAACATCTCCCTTTGGAGCGTCCTTCCTGCAACGTGCGAGTTCAGTGCCGTTCATTAAACTCCCCTGGAAAATCCGCTCCTGACTCGTCGCTGGAGAGACCTTGGGCGCTGGGAGGGTGGTTTATCTCCAGGAATAAAGCTGTTTGCAATCCCAGGAGTTCCAGGAAGAGCCGCGTCCTGCTTGGGAGAGGAGCAGACAGGGATTGAGGCAACCGCGTTCCCCGTGGTTCCCGTTCCCAGGAGGGGCTGAGCTCCTCAATATGACTTCAGTAAAAACAGCCTGATGCACTCCCAGGAAAGGGAATTTCACTGATAAACGGAATTTCTTTGCGTTTCAGGGCACCAGGAGGGCCCTCCGGGCGAAGTGGACACCGGATGGTTGCGTGCAAGAGGCAGCTGATCATCTTCGGGGGTTTCCACGAGAGCGCAAGGTGGGTTCCTGGCCTGGCTGGGGTTTGAGTTCCCCTTAAAACAGGCAGCAGAATTTCACCAGGAACAAAAATCTGGGTGGTGATGGGAGGATTCTCCTCAGCAGGACCAGAACTGAATTAGATGTTTGTGTTAGAAAGACAAAGGATCTTGATTTAAACTCTTAAAGTGTGGGAGAAATCATTGTGGCATTGAAGCAGCTGCCCATCTTCGGGGGTTTCCACGAGAGCGCGAGGTGAGTTCCTGGCCTGGCTGGGATTTGAGCTCTCCTCAAAACAGGCAAGAGAATTTCACCAGTGACAGAAATCTGGGTGGTGATGGGAGGATTCTCCTCAGCAGGACTGGGACTGAGCCAGATTTTGGTGTTAGAAAGACAAAGGATTTTGATTTAAACTCTTAAAGTGTAGGAGAAATCATTGTAGCACTGAGGAAACTTCCCATCCGTGCAGCCAAAGCTCAGTCCAGCACTTTTGGCCTCCAGATTTTATCAGATCCTTGTCTTGTGGGAACCCCTTCCCCAGGGGGCTCTGAGGTGCCGGGGGGGCTGTGACAGAGCTCTCAGGTGCTGTCCCAGCCTGTCCTGAGCGTCCCCATCCCAACGTGTGCTCTCCCCAGGGATTACATCTACTACAACGACGTGCACGCCTTCAGCCTGGACTCCTTCACCTGGAGCAGGCTGGCTCCTGCAGGGCTTGGGCCAGCTCCCAGGTCCGGCTGTCAGATGATTCCCACTCCCGAGGGCAACATCATCATCTACGGAGGCTACTCCAAACAGGTAGGGACACTGAGCTGAGTCAGGTGCTCTCCACAGGCTGGCATCTTCTAATTAAACCTTTTCCGTGCTGATTGAGGGGCTCCAAACAGGTAGGGNTCCCATCCGTGCAGCCAAAGCTCAGTCCAGCACTTTTGGCCTCCAGATTTTATCAGATCCTTGTCTTGTAGGAACCCCTTCCCCAGGGGGCTCTGAGGTGCCGGGGGGGCTGTGACAGAGCTCTCAGGTGCTGTCCCAGCCTGTCCTGAGCGTCCCCATCCCAACGTGTGCTCTCCCCAGGGATTACATCTACTACAACGACGTGCACGCCTTCAGCCTGGACTCCTTCACCTGGAGCAGGCTGGCTCCTGCAGGGCTTGGGCCAGCTCCCAGGTCCGGCTGTCAGATGATTCCCACTCCCGAGGGCAACATCATCATCTACGGAGGCTACTCCAAACAGGTAGGGACACTGAGCTGAGTCAGGTGCTGTCCACAGGCTGGCATCGTCTAATTAAACCTTTTCCGTGCTGATTGAGGGGCTCCAAACAGGTAGGGACACTCTGAGCTGAGTCAGGTGCTGTCCCCAGGCTAGCACCTTCCAATTAAACCTTTTCCATGCTGATTGAGGGGCTCCAAACAGGTAGGGACACTCTGAGCTGAGTCAGGTGCTGTCCCCAGGCTGGCATCGTCTAATTAAACCTTTTTTCCGTGCTGATTGAGGGGCTAATCTTGGTTCAGATGAATTCTGTGTTTTCCCCGCTGTTCTAATCCAATTGATATCACCGAGGGAGGAATAAGCAGCCGGGAGAAATGACATTTTTTTGGCAACTTAGAGCGTTCTCAGGTACTCCTTTGTGTTCCGGCGCGTGCAGACTCAAAGCAGCAGTTGCCAGGAGACTCTGATTTTGTGCCGTCGGTGGCAGAGGTGAGGGAGCAAACTCAACAAGCCAAAAAGGGCTTTTGATAAGCACCAGGCTGCCCCTGCTCTGCTCCTCGCTCCGTTAATCCCAGGAATTTATACCCCTCGGAGCAGATTCCTCATGGAGCAGCTGTCGCCGTGTCCGTGCTGGGCAGAAGAAGGAAGGGTTTTAGGAAGGAAGGGTTTCACTGGGAGAGGATCCTGCAGGAGCTTTTCAGGTTGGGAATGCAGGCAGGCAAGAGGAGGACTCCTTGTTCTCCTGGGGTGAAAAAATGAACAAATCAGGGAGAGGGGAGAGAAGGGAGTCAGTGTCTCTGTGTTTTTAGAAACATTTGTGCCTCCTCAGGGCCCTGCTCTGGAATCAACAGCAGGAACCACCCCGAGCCTTCCCCTCTGCAGGGGCTTTGTGCCCTTCCCTGTCCTGTTCCCTCACTCCTGAGGGTGACAAGGAAGCAGGAGCCTGTGTTCCGTGGTGTGGAGCTCTCCTGGAAGCAGCTGAGCTCCAGGTGGAAGGATAAAAACCACACGAGTTTGCAGCTGGTTCTGTTCCACCACTCTGGGCTGCTGTGTGTTCCTAAAAATGAAGGAGAAGGGATGGGGGGATGCAAAGCTGGGCAAGGATAAGAGCTGGGGGAGGTTCTCCGCAGCTCGGGAAGCGGCTTTTCCACTGAAACACACACTCCATTAAAACACAACCTTTAAATATTCCATTAAAACATTTTCGCAGGTGTTAAAATCTGCTTTTTTTTGTCACGTGGAGAGCTCCGCGTGCTGCCCTCCGCTGGGTCGTTCCTGTGATTGACCAGAGCACCGGGCAGAACTTTCTCTGCAGCCCTCAGGAGCAGCAAACCTTCGGCACGCTCCCGACAATTAAATTCAGCGGGAGATGGCCCCTCCAGGAGAGACCCGATTCCGCTAATGCGTGGCGATTTAATTCTCATTGTGTCCTCACTTAGAGCTGATTGTGGAGCCGAGTGTCTGCGTTCGCTTTGAAGTGAGGAAAATGTGTTTGCCTGGGATACTCCTGGGACGAGGCAGACATGGAGAAAACATCACTTAGCTGGAGCTGGGCGGCTGCAGGAGAGGAATTTTCTCCTTGTCTCCAGTTTCAGAGGCAGATGCTTCAGGCAGGGGTGCTCTGAAGACATTTTGGGGTGTATGAAGACATTTTTATGTACAAAACCAGGCAAATATCCAAGCAAAGCACCATCCATCAAATGGAGAGTGATCTGAGAAGAGGCAGGACTGAGGCACACACCTGATGGGAAATTCTGAAGGGGAGAGGGGGAAAATCTTGAACAGGGATGTAATTTGGCTGTCACACGGCGGTGACGTGGCAGAGCTGCTGTCCTGTCCTGGGCAGGGAGCTGGGAAGGCACAGACAGAGCTTTGGTCACTGCTTTGGTTTCCTGAGCTCGCAGAGGTGATGGGGAGGGTCTGTTTTCAGCAACATCATCAGTCCAGGGCTGAATGAATTCCCCTCGTGGGGCCTGGATGAGAAAATCTCTCTCCTGGCTGGGAAAAGATGAAACCTGAGGCACTCCAGGACGTGCCTGCAGAGCCTTGGTCCCCAGATGTGCCTTTGCTGGATTTTCCTGAGAAAAAAGGTGACGAAGGAGCTTTCCAGTCCTGGGTGTGACTGCCTTGAGACGCTGATATTTTAAAAAGCACAGGGGTGGCTCTGTGCTCCTGTTCCATCAGCAGCCTGGAGACGATAAAGGGAATTTCTGTGATATTCCGAAAGGGATGTGGTGGGTGCTGAACAGACCTCAGAATGCCCAGAGGAGCTCAGAGCTGCTCTCCTGCTGATCCCAAAGATGTCCCCAGCTCTCCTGCTGATCCCAAAGATGTCCCCAGCTCTCCTGCTGATCCCAAAGATGTCCCCAGCTTTCCTGCTGATCCCAAAGGTGTCCCCAGCCCTCCTGTTGATCCCAAAGGTGTCCCCAACCCTCCTGCTGATCCCAAAGATGTCCCCACCCTCCTGCTGATCCCAGAGGTGTCCCCAGCCCTCCTGCTGATCCCAAAGATGTTCCCAGCTCTCCTGCTGATCCCAGAGGTGTCCCCAGCCCTCCTGCTGATCCCAAAGGTGTCCGCAGCCCTCCTGCTGATCCCAGAGGTGTCCCCANTCCCAAAGGTGTCCCCATCTCTCCTGCTGATCCCAGAGGTGTCCGCAGCCCTTGCTGCAGGGAGCTGCATTCCGGGCTGTGTGAGGCACCGAGGCCTCTCCATTGCTAAGCAACGCAGGGGCTGGAGCTGCTGCTGCTCCGCCGTGCAGGTGCAGCCCACAGGGAGGGCTGGAGTTACCCGTGGGCAGGGCTTTGGGATGCCGGGATGGCTGATGGGTGGGGATTTTGTTGTTGTTTTGGGGTTTTTTATTGGCAGAGCTGGAGTGGGTTCTGCTGGGAGCTGGGAAGGGCTGAATCGTGAGCTCTGGTGGGATTGGTTATCCTGCTATCCCTGGTTTGAATCCCACGGTTTGGAGCTGCTGGGGGCTCTCCTGGCCTTGTCCCAGTGTTGGCATTCCCAGCTGGATCCCCTGTGTGGTTTGGGCCCCCACAGCTGCTTCCCTGAGCATCCCGGTGTTTCCTTTCCCTACAGAGGATCAAGAAGGACGTGGACAAAGGCACCCTGCACACGGACATGTTCCTGCTGAGGGCTGAGGGGACGGGCAAGGAGGAAGGTGAGCAGGGAGCGGTGCTGCAGCCCTGGGAATGCAAATCCTCTCCCCCAAAAAACCCCAAACCTGGGACCGAATTCCCCTCTCAGTGACAACCCCTGTGCCCCAGTGTTGGCTCAGGAAAAGAGATTTTAGTGATTTTTTTTTTTTCAGTTTGTATGTGGGAAGGAATTCATTCCAAATTCCTGTTTCTGGCACATTTTGATCATTGTTTTTCCTGTCCCGCAACAGAAAATCTTTGGGATTGCAGGATTCATCCACCTGGTGGACGCCAGGTGAAAGCTGCTCCATCCCTCCCCTCCTCAGCTGGAGAAGGGAGAGAAAATCCAATGGGAGACTCCTGGATTGAGATAAGGACAGGGAGACATCACCCAGCTCCTTCCCTGCTCCATCATGGCCCCATTCCATGCGGTACAATCCCTCTGGAACAGGCTGATCCCTTGTGGGTCACTGGTTATCTCTGGAATGGGAATTCCATCATTTCCCACAGGAGAATGAGTGTTTTGTCCTTGACCCAGGCCATGGGACAATTTCCTCGGAGCTGAATTTCTAAAATGCCAAAATTGTGGTTGATTTCTGCAAAAACTCGGCTGTCTGGGATGGGATCTGGGGAGCAGGGTTGGTCCCCGGCCCTGTCTGGATTCCAGGCTTGCATGATTCCTGTTCAGAGTTTTATCTTGCTGGAATTGTGGAAGCACAGGGCTTCTCCCAGCCTGCATTTCGGGGATTTGCTTTAAAATCAGGGTGGAAGGGATTGGAGAAAAGCAGGGGGATAGGGCACAGGTCGTGTCCTGCTGCTGAGCCCTGGCTGGGGCTTTTTGGGATGAAATGTTGGTTTTTGGGGGTAAGGCAGCGGTGCAGGTTGGCAGGAAAGGTGGAGAGAGCTGAGGGAAAGCGGGAGAGCTCCTTGGGACAACTGAGGGACATTTTTTGGTGCTGATGGCTGGACCTGACCAGGCCTTGTCCGAACTCCACCCTCCAGTATGGGCACAAACTCCTTTCCGGAGGCTCCTCGCTCCAGAAAACACCCTGAGGATGCCCAAAATGGGTCAGGGAGTTCCTGGCTGGAATTCTGAAGGGCTTTGGAGTACACAAACCTGGAATCAAATCAGGATTCTCTCTGCTGACGCCACTTTTGTTCTGCATTCCAGAGAGGTGGACGTGGAGCCGCCTGAGCCCCTCGGGAGTGAAGCCCCCGCCCAGGTCCGGCTTCTCCGTGGCCGCCGCTCCCAACAACCGCTGCCTCCTCTTCGGGGGGGTGCACGACGAGGAGGAGGAGGAGAGCATCCAGGGGGACTTCTTCAATGACATTTATTTCTACGACATCGGGAAGAACCGCTGGTTCCCCGCCCAACTCAAGGTTTGGGGTTAAATACAATAATTTCAGTAATTTCTGTATCCGACACATCCCTCAGGCCTGGTTTGGCCTCTTTGGGATTTCAGGGTGTCACGGACTGGTTTGGGTGGAAGGGACCCTAAAAATCCTCTCATTCCACCCTTGCCACGAGCCCAGGTTGCTTCAAGCCAACCTTGGACACTTCCAGGATTGGAGCAAGGATTTTTCTCTCCTTGAAGGAAATTTGATTTTCTGGGTGCACCTGAGCAATCCCTCTCCTCCAGGAATCAGGCTGCCCCGTTACTGTGGGATGCAGAATGAAGCCAAGCAGCTGAAAACACATTTCCGGTGTTTTTTTTGAGGCCAGACCTGTGAGTCTGACCTGAGGGAGCTCACTAAAAGCTGCTGTGAAAAATCTTTTTGGGATCAAACCCCTCCCGCTTCTCCCCAGCGTTGATGAGCCACCAGAAGAGATGAAATACTGAGAATGAAACGAGGGTGAGCTCAGCTCAGCTCTTTGGTTGTGTTTGAGCCACTCTGACAGGGCAAGGAAGGTGCAAACCTGGCTCAGCTTCTTCCTCCCCCTGCCCCTTCCCGGCTTTGTTCTCCAGACAGAGAAGCCAACCCCATAATCACAGCAAACAGCCGCTCTGATGGTTGTTTCCGCCCTCCCAAACTGATTGTTTGCCCTTTCTCAGAGCCCTTCCGGGCCCTGGAGTGCTGCTGCTAACGGGCTGCAATTCAGCGCCAGCGATGGCTGTGATTTCAGGGCGCCGTGGGTCTCAGCGCTGTGATTTCAGGGCACTGTCGGTCACAGCGCTGTGATTTCAGGGCACTGTCGGTCACAGCGCCGTGATTTCAGGGCACTGTCGGTCACAGCGCCGTGATTTCAGGGCGCTGTCGGTCGCAGCGCTGTGATTTCAGGGCGCTGTGGGTCTCAGCGCTGTGATTTTGGGGCGCCGTGGGTCGCAGCGCTGTGATTTCAGGGCGCCGTGGGTCACAGCGCCGTGATTTCAGGGCACTGTCAGTCACAGCGCCGTGATTTCAGGGCACTGTGGGTCTCNGCTGTCGGTCACAGCGCTGTGATTTCAGGGCGCTGTCGGTCACAGCGCTGTGATTTCAGGGCACTGTCGGTCACAGCGCTGTGATTTCAGGGCGCCGTGGGTCGCAGCGCAGCGGCCTCGGCGTGTTTGTGGCACCTGGGAGCAGCAGAGCTGTTCCTCCCTAACAGAGGCAGCAATTCCACGCCCTGGATTCTGCAGGATCATCCCTGCTCCTTGGCTGAGGCTGGGAGAAGCTCGTGCTGTAGGGGGCACTTAAAATTGTGACAAAAACCAGGAATTGTGCCTTCCCTCCCAGCGGCATCCGTGAATCGCTGTTAGGGGCACGCAATTCACAGAAAATCTCCTTTTCTTGCTGTTTTCAGGGCCCAAAGTCGGAGAGGAGGAAGCGCAGGCGGGGCAGACAGGCTGAGGCTGAGGCTGCTGGGGACGAGGAGCTGCAGCCACCACCGCCCCAGGGACGCCGGGAGATCGTCAAGGAGGTGGTGACGGAGGATGGCACCGTCATGACCATCAAGCAGGTGATCCCTGCAGAAGAGCAGGCCGGGTCTGGCTCGGAGGAGGAGGAAGAGGAGGAGGAGGAGGAAGGAGCCGCGGGGCAGCCCCTGGAGCCGTGCCCGCGCTCCAGCGCCATGGTGGCGGTGAAGCACGGCGTGCTCTACGTCTACGGGGGCATGTTCGAGGTGGGCGACCGCCAGGTGACCCTCAGCGACCTGCACAGCCTCGACCTGCACAGGATGGACGGCTGGAAGGTGCTGCTGGACGTGGATCCGAGTAAGATCTGCTGGCGGGAGCAACTTGGGGGGGAAAAAATAAAATTCTGGAGCTTTCTGAGGGTGGTGATGAACCTTTGAGTGGAGGGATGGTCCTGCCTGTCCCCACTGTCTCAGGGCAGTGAAGGGCTTGGGTGCTGCACAGCACGAGGGCATTACCTGCGGTTATCTCTCTGTACTTTAATTATCTCTCTGTACTTTAATTATCTCCCCGTACCTTTCTTCTCTTTCCTTTCTCCTCACAGAAACCCAGGAATGGCTGGAGGAGTCGGAGTCGGACGAAGAGGACGAGGAGGATGATGTGGAAGGCGCAGAGGGAGGGGAGGAGGAGGAGGAGGAGGAGGAGAGCTCCGAGGAGGAGAGTGAAGACGAGGAAGGTAATTATTAATTAATGTGGGGTTCGGTGCCAGGCCTGGTTTTGCCGCCAGCGTCCAGCAGGAGCAGAGCATTCCTGGTGCATTTCTCTTGGGATAAAAGGGAATTTCTCCTGGTTGCTGGTGGATTTGCAGGCCCCACGTGGCCTGGGGCTGTGGCCCCGGGGAGCTGGCTGTGACCTCTCTGTCCCTCTGTCCCTGGGGCTGTGGCTGTGGGGATCTGGCTGTGACCTCTCTGTCCCTCTGTCCCCGGGGATCTGGCTGTGACCTCTCTGTCCCTCTGTCCCCGCAGAGCAGCAGCACCCGCCCGTGCAGCCCGGGGAGTCGCAGCCCCACTACGTGGCCAGGACAGAGCAGCACTGGCTCGGGGTGGCCCGCGGCCACATGGGCGCCGAGGCCAAGGACAAGAAGGTGNGCTGTGACCTCTCTGTCCCTCTGTCCCCGGGGGGCTGTGGCCCTGGGGAGCTGGCTGTGACCTCTCTGTCCCTCTGTCCCTGTGTGCCCGGGGAGCTGGCTGTGATCTCTCTGTCCCTCTGTCCCCGGGGAGCTGGCTGTGACCTCTCTGTCCCTGTGTGCCCGGGGAGCTGGCTGTGACCTGTCTGTCCCTGTGTCCCCAGGGAGCTGGCTGTGACCTCTCTGTCCCTGTGTGCCCGGGGAGCTGGCTGTGACCTGTCTGTCCCTCTGTCCCCGGGGATCTGGCTGTGATCTCTCTGTCCCTGTGTCCCCGCAGAGCAGCAGCACCCGCCCGTGCAGCCCGGGGAGTCGCAGCCCCACTACGTGGCCAGGACAGAGCAGCACTGGCTCGGGGTGGCCCGCGGCCACATGGGCCCCGAGGCCAAGGACAAGAAGGTGCTGAAGGTGGCCCAGGCCATGGCCAGGACGTTCTATGAGGATCCCGTGTAGCTGGGCCGGGGCTGCTGCGGCACTCGGAGCCCTGCTCGGCTCAGCCTTTCCCTGCTGCCCGCCCCGGACGGACGCTCCGGATCCGCTGGTCCTCCTGGGGTTCCTGAGGAGCAGGATTGCTCTCCGAGCTGAGGTTGGGCTCTACAACACTGACTTTGTTGTTCCAACATTTTCTGGGGTCTGTCCGGGCCACCTGTGCTCATGACAGTGGTTCCTGGTCCCAGATTCCTGCCTGGGGCCAGGACGTTCTCCAGGGATTCCCACAATAAATGGGTTTGGTTACATCCTCTGGTTTTGCTCAGTGAATCCCAACTTTTCTCCATGTGTGGAAGAGGGATCACAGATCCTGCTGCGGTGGTGAAGTGCTCCAGCAGCTCGGAGATGCCTGGAAAAACCTGGGAATCTTTTCCTGCCTCACCTGTGAGATGCACATCCCAGAAGTTTTTTTTTTCCACGTTCCCTGCGGTTTTTTCTTTGCTGGTGGAATCTCCCAGTTCGGTTTTTCCCCAGGTGAGCTCTCCACGACCAGTGGAGACCTCGCTGAGGAATCAGGAAGGAATGGGCTGATCCGAGGATTTTTTTTTCCATCCCTCTCCTCAGGGCCCCACTCCCTTGGCGGCAGAGCAGCGCTGCGTCCTTGGGGACACCAGATGGGATCCTGCAGCCACCAAGCGGTGCCCTGAGGTGCCACCAGGGCTGGCGGTGTCCTCCTGCAGGGAATTCCAGGTGCCCCGGGGATCGCTCCGGCTGGGCCTCCCCCGGGGACGCAGCTCTCGCCCGGCTAATTAGGACGGAACAAAGATTAAAGAGCCGGCGGGGAGATTTAATTGCTGAGATAAAAACGCGTCTGGCAGGGAGGGACCTTCCCCGGGAAATGACAGGTGAGAGGGGGGAACGAAGCGTTTATTGATAACCTGGGAAGGAGAAATCAAAGCGTTTATTGATAACCTGGGGAAGGAGAAATCAAAGTGTTTATTGATAACCTGGGGAAGGAGAAATCAAAGCGTTTATTGATAACCTGGGGAGGAGAAATTCAAAGCGTTTATTGATAACCTGGGAAGAGAGAAAACAAACTTTATTGGTCATCTGGGGAAAGTGAAAATAAACATTTTTTGGTGATCTGGGGAAGGGGAAAATGAAGCATTTATTGGTGATCTGGGGAAGGAGAAAATAAACATTTTTTGGTGATCTGGGAAAGGTGGAAATAAAGCATTTATGGATAATCCAGGAGGGAATTCCTCGTGCTTGCTCTGTCGCTCACCCTGTTGGCCTCACTCGGGTAAGTCCGCATCTCTCTGTGCAGAGTTTTGGGGGATTTGCCGCTCCCTGGGAGGATGGGGAGGCCCTGGGAAGCTGTGGCTGCCCCTGGATCCCTGGGAATGTCCCTGGACGGGGCTTGGAGCAGCCTGGGACAGTGGGACGTGTCCCTGCCCGTGGCACTGGATGTGCTTTAACATCCCTTCCAGCCCAACCATTCCAGGATTCAATGATCCCACAACTGATTCCATCATTCAGGAGCTGTGCAAAGAGCTGAGCTGTTCCCTAAACCAGGAAAAAATCCGCTGGCAGGATTCTGTTCCGTGCACATCCCTCAGCCCAGCACAGCTCAGAAAATCCCGTCCCATCCCGTCCCGTC
>VYZT01022300.1:0-11537 GCA_013400735.1 Pomatostomus ruficeps
TCCGTGTCCATTGGTTCCGAGTTTTGAGGTTCTCGGTGAGTGAGGCTCCCAGCTCCTCCCGGGTCCCTGCTGCAGGATTCGGGGCTGGCAGCTGATGATTATTTGTGTTTGTGTGACAGGAACCTGCTGGGCGTCTGCAGCAGCTGCTGCTGAATCCTCACTCCCTTCTCGAGGGGAACAGACCCAGCCTGCTCATCCATCTGCCCAGGCTGCTGTCTCCTCATCAGCTGCTGGGAATTTGGGAATTTGGGCAGATTTTTGGGATCTGAGCTGCTCAGGGATGCGTTTCCCTGCCTTAGGCACCCACTTTACGGGTTTGGTTGTTCTGCCCGTTCCTAAACCTGGAAAATCCCATAACAGCTCCTGCATGGCGCTGAATTCCACTGAGCACAGGGACCTTGTAAGAGCAATTAATTATTTATCTTATCCCTGTCTTGGTTCCAGCTGGGATCAAGTTCTGCCCTAAAACCAAAACAATCCCAAAAATTTGGTGCGGAAGTGGAAATTTCCCTGAAATTTGGTGAAAGTTCTGTAAAATTCAAGGATGATCTGAGCTACGAGCAAAGTCTGTGAGCACACACAAATCTCTTTTCCCCTCCATGTCCCAATTTTTTTTTAGGTAAAATCTGTTAAAAAGAATTAATTATTTTTACCATTTAATGAATTATTAATTCCCTGTGCTCTACTGGAGGGGGGAAGCTTAACTCACCACCTGCAAACCCTCACTGGGGTTCTAATAATAATTCTTTGTGTGATTCAAGCAATTTAAACCCGGGGATAACTCACAGGCAGATCTAAGGTGGCTGCAGAGACAATTTCTGATCTTTATGCGAAGATCAAAGATGCAACAGGTCCAGCGTCTCAGGGATGGAATTTAGGATTATTCTCTTTGAAGTGGAAGAGGATCAACAGGTCCCAAAAGATGGAAAGCGGATTTGCTGCTGTCTCGGCGCACAAATTAATATTGAAATACAAAGTTTTGCTCTTCAAGAGCTGCGCTGAGCCACTGGAAGTCACCCCGCTCCCAGCACCGCTGTTACTGTGCCTAATTATAAATCCCAGTGGTTATTTTAGGCCCAAATCAGCACTTGGATAAGCTCTGGGCCTTCGATTTATTTAATTACTGGATGTTATTCACATCAGGCGCGCCGATGTGCGAGGTAATTGCCAGATTCCAGCGCATGAAAAAGGAGATTTATCTGATGCTTCGCTGAGCTCCCAGTTAGCGGGGCTTTTTCTTTCTTTGTTATCCGAGGTGTCATTGTGCAGCTCAGCCCCAGGCGGAGTGACGGGCAGGCCCGGGGAAGAGGAATTTTTAGAAAATAATCTCCTAAATGCCATTGTTTGCTCAGCTCGAGCAGCGGCTGGCTGGGAAGGAGGGGGATGGAGGAGAAATGAGTTGGCAGCTGTATTTATAACCCACAGAAAGATCCTGCGAGGAGCTCAGAACTCATCCCTGCACAGGTTACCGGCTCAGGTGCTGAGGAATTCTGTAACCAAGAGTCAGAACTCCCAAAATCTGTATTAATGATATAGGAATTTCATCCCTGCCTGTCCTCCAACTCTGTTCCAAACCGAGAGGCATCGTTTGGAATTGTTTTTTTCTCCCACCCCTCTCCTCGCTGGAGTTGGAATTTGAGCCTGAAAAGATGCTCTGCTTGTGAATTATTAGTCCAGGCTTGAAAATAGCTTCATGTAGGAGTTCAAAAATGAAAACCCAAACAAAATAAACTCTGAAATCAGAAAGTTCAAACCAGGGGGAGTGGAAGAGAAATGAGTGGCAGCTGTATTTATAACCCACAGAAAGATCCTGCGAGGAGCTCAGAACTCATCCCTGCACAGGTTACCGGCTCAGGTGCTGAGGAATTCTGTAACCAAGAGTCAGAACTCCCAAAATCTGAATTAATGATTTAAAAATTTCATCCCTACCCATGTTCCAACTCTGTTCCAAACCAAGAGGCTTCATTTGGAATTTGCTTTTTCTCCCACCCCTCTCCTCGCTGGAGTTGGAATTTGAGCCTGAAAAGATGCTCTGCTTGTGAATTATTAGTCCAGGCTTGAAAATAGCTTCATGTAGGAGTTCAAAAATGAAAACCCAAACAAAATAAACTCTGAAATCAGACAAGTTCAAACCAGGGATGTCTTGGAAGGATTTTTCTTCCACACAGGCGCCCACACCCGTCCCTGTGTCCCCCCTGTGCCTCCTGCTCTTTGCACGAATTGAAATGAAGAATCCCTGTGGGGAGATGCAGCCAGGGAATCGGTGTCACCGGCCTGGGGACAGCGCAGGATCCGGTGTCACCCAGAGCAGGGGCTGTGCCTGCTCCGGGACAGCAGCTGAGGGCAGGGAGGGCACTGAAATGGGAATTGATACTCAGCTCATGCTGCTCGCACGTGTCCCCAGCTCCTCAGCTGTCAGATTGTAATAGAACTCGGCTGATTTCGTGTGCAAGGAGCAAAATAGGGCTGAAACCTTTGCCTGAGGTCCAGCTCCAAAGCTCTTGCAGAAGGATGTTAGAAANGTCCCTTCCTGAGGTCCAGCTCCAAAGGCGGCGTCGCTGCTCTTGCAGAAGGATGTTAGAAATTAAAGTAAATGTGGATAAATGGATCAGTTTTTCGTTTAAAAATCACCAAAATTACTTCAGAATTTTCACCAAAAAAACCCCAGCCAACCACCAACAACTCCAAACAAAACCACCACCACCCAAACAAACAACAAAAAACAGAAAAAACTCACAAATAACAAACCAACCAAAAAAGCAAACAAAAACTTCCTGATGATTTGGAATTTTGGAAATTCAGAGTTTTGGCCTGGCAGGGTCGTGCCGGTGTTGCAGGTTCCTTGTGCAGTCCCAGGGAAGGGAAATGGGTTAAATATGAGGTTGAACTGTAGGAAAAAGGGGAATTCTGCCTGAATTCCTCCAAGGCTGTGAGTGCTCCACGCTCCCTGCCCGGCCTGGCAGAGCTCCTGCAGCCAGATGTGGTTCAACTTCTGAAGGAGCTCTAATGTGCTTCCTGTGCTTAAAAATATCTGCTTTCAATTAATTAAATCGGTTTTTTTACCGTGTACTCTCCCTGCTCTGTATTCATCTCTGAGTTCTCCATCCCTTAAAAACGGGAAGCCCTGGTGGTGAGGTCTGCCAGAGTCTGGGCTGGCACCAGCTCGTGTTCCTCCTTCAGGGCAGGGATTTTAATTTTTCCAGGGGATTTTTCATCCCTAATTGCTTCGTTTGCAAGGAGGCCGGAGAACCCAGGATGCCTGAGGAGGAGGAGGAAGGCTGCTGACCAACCTGAAGCACCGACAACTGGAATAATTTTATTTGTTGCCAGAATAAATCCGTCATCAGGCGGCTCATTAAACTGCGGGAATTGCCATTAACCGAGGCTCGGGGAGCTGCTGCTGTGGCTGGGACAGAAATAGCCGCTGGTCAGGCTGGAATCTCTCACTCCGGGTCAGGTTAGAGCTGGATCTCATTGCAGAGCTTCTCTTTTTTTATTCCTGCATCGGGCAGGTGCCCGGCATCCCCTCTCCGGGATAAAAATGTGCCGGGAATGCCGGAGCGCAGACAGGGGTTGGTTACTGATCCGTGGAGTTAAAGGGGCGGTCGCTGGTGTCTCACTCCGGAAGGGAAGAGTTCCCTGGCCGCAGCAGGGCAGAATTATTCCCTTTTTCTGTGTATAAAGGAGGTGGGAAAAGATCTTTTCCTGAGGTGACCTCCAGTGGAGTTCAGTGAGGATGGAGGTGAAGAATTTGTGTTGGCTGAGGCAACAGAAATCAGCCTGGTGACAGCGCCAGCTCCTCCTTGCATAATAAATTCATTCTCAGGTGCTGCCCCAGCGCTGATGAGCCTCCTGGGGGTTAATTAAACAATCGCTGTGAGCATCCTGGGGGTTCGCAGCGCCCACGGTGCTGGAGGATCAGGGCACAGGGCGAGCTCTGCCCCTCGTTTGTTCTTGGTGCTGCAATTAAATGAGGCCCGTGAGCGGCTGAGGAGAGATTCCATGGGAGATCAAACCCGTTAATGCAGGGAACAAACCTGCCCGGGAATCTCCAGGGGCTGCTCATCCCTTCCCGGGAGGAGGGAGGGGATTGGTGAAGGTTCACCTTCTCCTGGTTCAAATCCAGGAGTGATGCTGTGGGCGTTTGAATCCCAGATTCCTCGGGAAGAAGGTGAAATGTAATTTTTGGAATTTTGAGGCTGCTCATCCCTTCCCTGGGAGGAGGGAGGGGTTTTTGTGAAGGTTCACCTTCTCCTGGTTCAAATCCAGGAGTGATGCTGTGGGCGTTTGAATCCCAGATTCCTCGGGAAGAAGGTGAAATGTAATTTTTGGAATTTGGAGGTAGCTTCTGACTGTGGTGATGAGGTAGAAATCATGGCAAGGTGTGACTGAAGTGCTCAGGTTCGGGTTTTTTCAGAAGAGGGAGGAAAGGGATCTGCCCCTGAAGATCCAAAGCTACTTCTGAAATATTTGGCTTTTTGTCTGGACTGCAGGTTTTTGTTTCTCGGACTTAAAAAGAAACCAACAAACCGCGTTTTGTGTGAGTTTCTCTGTTCCAGGGGGTGTTTGTGGAAGGCTCTGTGTTTGTGTGCGTGCACCTGGCGCGTGGAGACCGAGGTGACAGATTCTCCAGCGATCCCTCTGAGGAGCTGTCAGGCGGAACGAGCCCAGCAAAAAGGACAGGGCAGGAATTAAAAATAGCACCCGAGCATTTCAACCGCTCTGTCACTTGATTGAAACGTTTCCTTCCTCCTTGTTCCTGCTGCGACGAATCTTCCCTCTCCTGACGCTTTCTCCCTGTCCTAGACGGCCGTTTCTGATGTTCAGGGTTCCTGTGAAGTTTATTTTCAAACAAAACCCGGGCCCTCCGTGCGAGAGTAACTATTTTGATTTGGGTTGACAAATATTTTCTAACCTGAAGCGAATATTTTTAAAGGTTCGGGCCGTTGAACAATGAAAACCAAAGCTGTGTCAGGTTGATTTAGAGATGTTTTTGTGTTGATTTATTTGTTTTTTATTTTTGAGAGAGAGAGAAATCACGCAGCTGAATTTTAGTCACCGCCTTGGAGGATTTTAATTTTATATCCTTTTTGTTTTTTGACATGAAAATAGAGCTTCGTGCAGGATCAGGCAGCGAAATCCAGAGGATCCTGGCGGAGAATCTGTCACGACATTTTTCCCTGATTTGATTTCCTCACCAGGATTTTGCAAGCCCAGTCCCGTGGCTGCTGCTCCGAGTGTCTGACCCTTGGTGTGGGTGCCCGAGAAGCTCCCTGGTAGCACCTCTGTCCCGCTGTGACGCCTGTCCTGCTCGTGTCGCTGTCCCTGTGTGGTGTCTTTGTCGGATCTTTGACCCTCCAGCCCCCAGGGGCATTTTGGAAGCAGCGCCGCCCCACGGGAGCGCTTTTATTCAGCTTTCACTGGTGTGGAACTGAGCTAAAAGCCTGAGCGGTTCTGGTGCCACCTGCTGCTGCTGCTGCTGCTTTTTTGGCTGCTCCTCAATCCCCCTCCTCTTTTGGCTTCTCTGTGAGCAGCCAATGGGAACAAAACAAAAAAAAAAAATAGAAATTATTGTGAAAGAAGGCTGAAAGTCTGAGCTCGCTGCCTCCCCTCGGGGTGGGCTGGCTGAGCAGGAAGGGGGGACACAAATAAATAGAAATTATTGTGAAAGAAGGCTGAAAGTGCGAGTTTGCTTGCTGATGCCTCTCGGGGTGGGCTGGCTGAGCAAGAAAGGGGACAAAGGGGACAGCGGTGCCCAACAGGCTCCTCCTGGGGGTTCTGTGCCCTCCTCACCCCTTTGTCCCCCGGAGGATCCGTGGCAGCAGCACCCTGGGTAACCCAGCCCCGTGTCCCGGGACCGGGAGCGCGGTTCCCCTCGCGGCAGCTGCCCCGCTCCAGAAGCGGAACGCGCTGCTCCTGCTACTCCTTTTCCTGATTTTCATCTGGCATTGTTCCTCCCCTTCCCTCTGTTTCTCTCTCTCTGCCCTCCCCAGAGCTCCACGCCGCTCCACTCCATGCTTGCCTCGTCTCTCGAGAAGAACCGCGGCCGAGCTTTCCTCGAGCAGCCCCAGGAGACTTTTCCTGCCCCGAGCCAACGGGAGGCCAAGGGGGATGGGGAGGGGAGCTGAACCCCGGCCAAGGCCTCGCTGGCAGCCCTTGTGTCTGTGCTGAACCTGCCTGGAGAGAGGCCGGGCAGGGGAGGGACTTTGGGTAGCGGAGAGAAGTGGAAAAGAAACTCGAAACTGGCTTCCCTTGTGGCATGTCCGCGTCCCGGCCGTCCCCTCCCCACCCCGCTGCTTGGTAAACGAGAGCACGTGAAGAACATGAGGTTTCCTGCTTGAGAGGGAGGGAGGGCAGCGCCGGGGAGGGAGGAGGAAGGAGCAAGGCGAGCTGCTGCGGCTTTGTGGTGCGGTTTGCGCCGAGATCAGAGCTGCGAGCGCCTGGGGGTGGGAGCAGGGGGAGAAAGGGCGTCCGATGCCAGCTGCCAACATGACAGAAACCCTGCAGCTCCCGGCCCTGCGCGTCCCCGAGCAGCAGGTGCTGGAGGGCGGCTGCGCCTGGTCCAGCTCGTCCACCCCGACCCTGCGCAGGAAGCGCTTCAAGATGAGGCGGATGAAGAACGTGCAGGAGCAGAGCCTGGAGGCCGGCAGGGGCCAGGAGTCTCCGTCCTCCAGCAAGGAGTACCTGCAGCTCCCGTCCATTGAGATCACCCCCTCCAGTGACGAGGACACCCCCTGGTCCAACTGCTCCACTCCCAGTGCCTCCCCGCGCCGCAAGCGCTTCCTCCTTCGGAAGTGGCTGCGCGTCCGAGAGAAGAAGGAGCTCAGTGAGAGCAGGTAGGTGCTCTGGCTGCTCCCCTCCCCTGCTCCCAGGGGGCTGCTGACCACCACAGGCAGGAGGGGCTGGTGTTCCCCTGGATGTGCTCTGGCCTCGCCTGGGATGTGTCCTGGAGCCAGGGCAAGAGGCCTGGGACTCCCTTGGAAGGGCAGGACAAGGGTTTGTGCTCACTCGTGGCCCTGCGGGTGGCACAGAGCCGGTGGGTGAGGAGATTCACCTGCACTGAGGTGTCCTGAGGGGACCCTGAGAGAGCAGTGACCTCTCTGCCGGCCTTACCCTGACGCCTGATGGCTGGAGCCTCTGCTTTGGAGACACTCGGGATGTTCCGACTGCTCCCCTCAGAGAAGCCCCAAGCTGAGCTCAATCTCAGCCCCCAAGGGTTCTCCACATGTGGGGCTGAGGGACAGGGAGTGTTTGTGAAGGGGACAGGGAAAGGGGATAAAAATGGATAAAAAGGGGATAAAAAGAAAAGACAAAAAAACCATCAGGCATCAGCAGCACAGGAGCGGTGATGCCAAAGTTTTGCCGGTGTTTTTGGTGATGCCCATTCCCACACTGACACTTTCCTTGGTGTTCTGAGCTCAGTGCTGGGACACAGAGAGGGTGACAGAGAGAGGAACCAAGCAGCCCAGTGGGTCTGTGTGTCACGGTGGCCGGGCTCAGCCCCTGTCACTTTGCCAGACCTGAGAGTCGCACAGTCCTGGGGCTGAGAAGGGCACAAACCCTTCCCAGAGGCCTCCAGGAGCTGTCAACACCGGGAATTAATGCCCGGGCATTGTGTTGTGTCCCACCCGGAGGTAAAGCTGCACCTTGTAACCCTCTGCAGGGCACACCGTTAACCCTGCCTTTATCAGGGGCTGCAGCAACCTGCCCTTCCTGAACACCCCAAACCCACAGGACACTTTAAAGGTTTCTCCACGGAATTCCTACTTTATAAATTCCTACTTTCTCCAAGAAATTCCTGCTTTATGAATCCTGAGGCTGGCTCAGTGCGGGCCAGGTTTTCCTGCACGCTTTGCAGCTCCCCTGCAGCTGATCCCAGGGGTTCTGTGTAAAGGATTTGCTGCTTTGACTTCCAGAAAAACAGAAACTTTGAGCATTTCTGCCCCCCAAACCACACTGACTCCCTGCCCGCTGCGGTGCCTGGGTGTTTACAGGGCCGAGCTTTTAATATCCACCCGGATTATGGGATAACTCTCCTTGCTCCAGGTCCCTTCAGCAAGGTCAGCGTGGCGGGTTATTAATTTTTAAAGAACTTTCATCGATGGATGCGTGCCACTGAGGAGCCGATAATCCCTCTCAGCAAGTTAATATTGAAAAACATCTCTCGGTTGAGAAATAATTGTGATTTTCACATAGCTGAGGTGGTACAGGCAGGGATTCAGGCACAAAATGGGAAAGATAATTCATGTGCTGAAGTGTCAGAATCTGGAAGTTAAGGTGTGAAGTTCAGAGGACGAAGGATTCAATTTCAGCTGAAGGGTTTAATTTGGATTTATTGATGGCGAGTGTGTTTCAGGCAGGCCCAGACACATTTCTGGTGGTACGAAGGCAGAAGGAGAGGCTGAGTTTCCTTGCACACGTTATTTACCCGGCCACGCTGACAACTTTCTGCTCATTCACCCCCAAGGGATTCCTGGGTGATGTTTTGGAGGCAGGGGCTGGAAGAGGGGTGAGGTGGTGGCAGGTTTGGGTGGCATCAGCACTCCGGAGCCAGCGTGGCTCCTCCTTCCCACGTGCGCCCCAAATCCGCCCCTCCTGCCGTGGCAAACGCGGCCTTTCCACCTGGGATTTTTGTGGAGGTCACTGGGCTGAGCCAGGGGGGCTGGCAGAGCGCAGAGATCATCCCCGGGCTCTCACACCTCAGCTGGAAACAGCCCAGAGGAGCAGAACCTGCGGGGATTTGGCCATGGGAAGGGTGACAAACCCTGAGGGGTTTTGTGACATTCATTTGAAAGGGACGTGGGGTAAACTTTGCTGTGGCCTGAGTGAAATCTTGGTTTTTTCAGCAAGAAGCTGCTTTCCTATAAAACAGATCCTGCTGTGCTTTAGGCTGCTCGGGGAGCACCTGCTCTGTCCCGCTGCTCCGCTGTGCCACTGCTGCTCGTGACAGATGTCCCGGTGCCACTGCTGTGCCACCGTTTGTTTGAGGGCACCAGGCACAGCTGGGTTCTGTCCAAGAATTCCTTCCCCACCCCTGGCTCGGGGTTCAGGCATCCACAGGAATTCCCAGGTGTTCCATCCCCTGCTGGGAGTGTCCCTGTGGGTGTGCACATTCCCAAACCTCACCTGGCACAGGGAGCAGCCATCAGTTTTTCCCACTGGAAAAACAAACTCCGTTTGCTCCCCGCCGCTCCATTTCTCTGGCCGAGTTGCTGCCAAGCTGCTGGAATTGCATTTTTGGTAATTTTTATCCCATTCTGCAGCCGGATACCTGTTCGGTGGCAGGGTTTTCCCAGGAAATCTGGCAGCTGGGAGAGGCTGCGCCCCAGTGAGCTGCTCCTCGCTGTGTTCACACGGCCGCGAGCAGCTCGGTGACCATTGCATCCAGCACTGAGCACCCCAGTGAATCAACAAACCCTTTCACCCTCCAAACTCTGTCCTGAATGTTCCAGTTCTGCTTTTCCCAGCCAGAAACCCCAAAGTGCTGGGTAGTTTTTATCAGCCTGGGTGAGGTTTTGGTCCCTCCGTTCCGAGAAGCTGCAGAATTTCACATTTCTCAGATTTTCAGGTTCTGCTGAACTTCCACGTCCCAGCTGGGGAGGAAGTGGGGCTTCTCCTCCCTTACCAGCACACCGAGCTGCTGCAGGAACCGGGAAGTGGCCGCGTGCTGGGCTTGCTCATTTTTACCAAAATTCTTTTTAAAATCTCATTTCTGTGAGGAACTGATGGCTGCACTGGGATTTCACGATGCATTTTCACCCCCATGTTCTGCCTGGAGCTGGAGCTGGTTCATGGAGGGTTTTGGGAACACAAATGCCAGCTGGGGAGTGCTGAGGGTTTTGGGAACACAAATGCCAGCTGGGGAGCGCTGAGGTTTTTGGGAAGACAAATGCCAGCTGGGGAGCGCTGAGGTTTTGGGAAGAGAAATTTCAGCTGGGGAGAGCTGAGGGTTTTGGGAAGACAAATTTCAGCCGGGGAGAGCTGCTGGTCTCCGAGGGGAGCAGCTGCTCTCTCTGCTTCGGGGGGCTTTGAGCACAAACCTCCCTTTGTGTGGCGTCTCTGCTGCTCTGAAATGTGAGAGCAGACAACTGATGGCTCGGCAGCAACTCAATATTATCAGAACTTTTTCCTTTTTGAACCTGCAAGTTCAACTGAGGCCTAAAGTCCTCCCAAAAAACTGATTTTTTTTATTTCAGCTGCTGCCTGCCCGTCTCCCGGGAGCGCAGCCGCGCTGTTTGCTGCGCCTGCAGATTTTTTTGCCGTTTGTTTTTTGCTGCTCTCTGCCGAGTGACTGCGAATTCCACCAGCCCCGGTGTATTTTTTTTGGCTCGATCTGGAGTTGGTGGTTTTCTTTTCAAATATTTGCCTTGCGGGATTTGTGTGGTTTGGGGTGAGCGGTCACCCAGGAGCATCAGAAGTGACCGATTCACAAACAGGCCGGGAGCGAAACGCTGCTGATCTTATCTGGTCAGCAAATATTTGCCCTTGGGCCATCGGAGATCCTGCCAGGGGAATTTAATAATTAAATTAAATCATTAAAGCACGGGTTTCCCTCCGGATTCTGCTCCCAGCTGGGTTGTTTTGGGTTGGGAAATAAGATTTTGGTGAAAGGGCTTGTCTGGACAGCTGGGGAAGTTGGTTTTTTGGGGTTTTTTTTTGGGAAATCAATGAGGTGAGAGGAGAGAACTCGGCCCTTTTTAACCCTTTCCAGCCAGGGGAGGTGATGGTTTTGCTGCGGGTTCTGAGTGTGACACAGCTCTGGTGCTCTGGATGATATTCACAATTTAATATCTTTCAATTCCCAAATCTCCTGGTGAAAATATTCGTGTGTTGTGACATTTGGGAGATTTTGGTTTAAAACTTTTGTCGAAGTTGTTGAAAATAATTGCAGAATTTGTATCCCTGATTGCCAATTGTCTATTATTCCCTTTTATTTTTTTTTTATTTGAACCCAAATGAATAAAGGGGTTAATTAAACCAAGGGAATACAAAACACTTATTTGGGTCATGAAATTCTCATTAATAACTGTGATTTTTATGTGTAATGCTCCAAACTCCTTAACCGACCCCATTCTCCAGGATTCCTATTTCTTTCCTTGTCCCGTTCATCCTTCACTGCGGAAAAAGAGAATTTTCCCTTGGATTAAAAGATCAAAATTCTGCCCCAACACAGCTGGAGATGTAAAAGCACAGTGGGTTTATCACGCACACCTGGGAGGGCACGGGAGCCCCGGGAGGTTTTCAGTGGGCAAACATTGACCCGAGTGCCTGAAATCCTGATAAAAATCTGCTGCTGGGAGAGCTGCTCAGCTCCGAGAGGCTGCTCATGCATTAAATCAGAGGTCCTGGCTCTGCCTTATCGTTCTGAGACTGAAATATCAGAATAAAATGTGAATTTTCGCCTTTTTTAAAAAAAATTAATAACAGTATAAAGTTTAGTTTATAGCTCATCGCTTCCCAGGTGCGAGGGAAATATTGAAATATTTAAGGAACAACAGCAAATTGAGATCTGGTTTAAATAAAGATCAGAACACCTG
>VYZT01022301.1:0-13462 GCA_013400735.1 Pomatostomus ruficeps
CCAAGTGATTCAGGGGAAGTGCTCATCCAGAGGGCCCTCATGGCAATCCACACAGGCTTATCCCAAGTGGTGCCCGAGCTCATCCCTCAGTCCAGCCTTGGGCTCTGTTGCTGAATTTCAGAGATTGTCAGGCTCACCTCAGAGTTTCGCCAGGAGTTGTTTTGAAAAACTGAAAACAAAATTGTCTGGAGAGCAGCTGGAGTTCTGGAAAACAAACTTGCGAAGTGCATTTTGTATCAATTAACAATGGAGTCGAATTTCAAGCAGATTTCGAAGTGGTTCTCGCTGTCCAGGGCAGGGCTGAGGTGTCAGCTCGGAGCAGCTTTGGCTGGGGAGGAGCTTCTGCCTGCTGCTGAGTTTCTGGAGGTGACCTGGGCGGTGTCACCAGAGCCTTCCTGCAGTGACGGCCGTGGCTGAAGCTGCAGAGAAACGTTTCCCTGAACTCGGCTGGGGGCACCGTGGTTTGGTGTTGAGCAGGTTGGCAACACCTGCCCGGGGCAGGAATGAGTCAGTTCCCAACTTCTTAAAAAACCCAAAGCACCCCAAACCCCCGGGACTCGGAATGCTGTGGGAGGTGAGGTGCGTGAGTGGCTGCCAGGGGAGGGCTGCTCAAGGCTCCTGTGGCAGGTGAGGCCGATCCTGCCCCGTGAGCAGCTCGTGGAGCTGCTGCTGGCGTGGGAATGTCACGCTGCTGGTCCTTGGTGGCTCCTGGGGTCACAACAAGGCTCTTGTGGTGGCTCAGCAGCTGACCAGGTGTTCTCACCTGCCCCCTGCAAGGGTAACCCAAAAGGAGGCTTCCCACATCTCCCTCCAGCAAGGGATCTTCAAGTCCGTTCTCCTGTTCTTTTGTTTTCCAGCTGTCCAAGGAGGAAGCAAATGAAGAGAAGACTGAGGATAATTTAACTACCTTGTTTCCTGGCCAAAAGAGAAGGATCTCTCATCTTGTCAAACAAGGAAATGTAAGTGCCAATTTAGAAGCAGATGTTTAGGTTGTTCCAAGTGAGGATTTTCTGTCCTGACCCTGGAAAAGGCTGCACTCCCAGGGCCAGGCGGCAGCGTGGGAGTTGTTTGTGCTGGAATGAGTCTATGGCAGTTTTATTTCCTCTCTAATTTCTCAAAAAACTCCCATGTTTAGGATCTGTTACAAGTGGCAGCAGAACTCTCATAAACTTCCCTAAAACCAGGGGTAGGCTGGGAAGAGTGAATGGATTCTGCTCTTTGGGATAGGTTGGGATGTTCATTTTTCTCCAGTATAGCTTCACTCAGTGATTTCAATAAAAATTAACTGGACACAAGGTCACTCCGTGTCTGCTGGTATTTCTCAGTGCCTTGTGGATCTAAAAGACACTGCAGGAATCTGGTCAGATGTTTAAAACCATTACCTTACATCTGTTCTGAATCAGCCCAGATCTCAGCAGTACGTGTTTGGATACTCTTCTTTCCCAGTGGTGAAAATACAGAGGAGAAGAATTAAAACAAAAAAAAGCAAGGAAGACATTCTGATTTTTTCATTCCCTTCTCCCTGGGATTTTAATTCATGTTTTCTCTGAGGGTTTAATGTGTTTCCCTCCAGGTGCTGAGCACAGATTAGTTTTATGTTCCAGCAGGATAAGAGTGGAGTCTTGTGCACTAATTTGAGCTGGGTAGTCCAAATTAATTGTTCTGCCTTTCCTCTCTGCCTAGGAAAGGTTTTTTTTGCCTTTAATAATTTGAAGCCCTGGGGTCAATACAATGGGTTTTATTTAACTGCATATCTCCAGCCAGTTCACGTGGTTTGATAAGGGCCCTTTCTTCCCAAGTGAAGAGATAAGAGACTGAAGCAAATGGCTTGGAAATTCATTAACTCAAATATTTATTGTAAAGAGGCGCCTTTTAGACATGTACAAATCTTTAAATATATTTTCTTAATGTGACAGCTGATCCCAAAATGCTTTCCAAAGATGGGAGCCCCAGCACAGCCTTTGCTTGGGCAAACAGAGCCGATCTGGTGTGCTCAGCTGCCGGGGCAGCCGCAGGACCCGCATTCCCTGCGGTTTCTCAGCTCAGAGCAGCTCCCAGCTCTGCCCAGGAGCTGCTGTCACACCTGAACTGCCACTTTTCACCTCAGAACTGAGGCCCGTGCTTTGCTGTGTCCCTCCAAGTGGAATATTTGCTCAGTCTCGCTCATGATTTATGGCTCAGGGACTGAGCAGGAGAAGGGGAGGGAGCCGAGCTCGGGGTTGGTTGCCGGGGGAAATGGGGGGCCAAAGGAATTGCAGGTGAGGCAGAAAATGAGTGGCCTGTCCTGCCTGGAAGTCTGTAATTATAATTTAATGTCTGACTGCACTCAGTGTGGCATCCAGAGGCTGGTGTCAGCATCAGAGGCCGGGAATGCAGGAGGTGCCAGCTTGGCCCCAGTTTGAGGTGTTTCACTGGGCCGCCTCCTCCAGGGAGATTCCAGGAGGAAAGGCCTGTTCCTCACATTTCAAAGGCTGTTGAGTAGAGTGGAGAAGTTTGTCCTGCTGCTTCTCTTGCACTTCTGCTGCTAGGGAACTTCTCTCTTTGCTGACATCATTTCTGGCACTTCTCCTGCAAACCTAAATTTGGCCATCAAAGGAAACGCATGTGGAACCTGTTTGTGCCGCAGCGGCCGAGGCAGCGAGGTGCCTCCCGAAGTGGGCAGGGCCAGAGCCTGTTGGAAATTCAGAGCTCGGTTTATGTAACGCTCTAATCCCATAAACACCTATTGGTGAGGCTTTTAAGCAGTTCCAGGGCTGCAGAGAGGTGGGAGCTGCTGTGGTGCAGAGGTGGATGCAGGGGGGCTCCAGGGAGAGAGCAGTGGAGCTCAGGGTCGTGGGGCAGAGGGGAGTGGAGAATTGTCATCCCTTTTTCATTGCAGTGGAAGGCAAAGTCGGCAGCACAGGGCTCCGTTTGTGTTCTAGGGCAAGGCTGAGAGTGTTGATAGAGCCCAGGAGTGGGCCAGGCACGGCCACGGGGAACATCACGCCACTAAAAGCAGTTCATTAATGCCACCTGCCAATTGAGGAACGTGCCAGTGGGCTGGGAGGCCTTCCCAGAGCGTGAATCATTAATGCCGTGCTTGTCGAACGATGACTCTTTAATTATTTTGTTCTGGAAGACAGTTGGGATCTTCTCCTCTCGAAACCCTGTGCTTGCTAACGGAGGGGTTGAGGAGAAGAGACCTTTCTGGGGTGAGTGGAAGGCAGGGGGTGTGGATGGAGCAGGGGAGCTGCTGGCCCTAAACGCTGTTTGTCTGTGCAGGCAGAGGCCCCGAGCAAGCCGGTAGTGCAGCCGTACCGTCCCCCCACGGCCCAGGAGGTGTGTTACCAGAGGATCCAGCTGGCTCAGCAGCAGGCAGCACAGCTGGCTGGGGCCGTTCAAAAGACCTCTCTCTGTTTGCCAGGAGAAAAGAGGAGGATTGCTCACGTGCCAAATGCAGCCCTCACCGCAGCAGCCAAGCGAAGTAAGCCAGCGGCGGGATCTGGGGTCGCTGTCCTGTCCTTCCCCTGGGCAAAGGCACTACCGTGTGTTCACACTTCTCCTGGGCAGATGTGGAACTCTCAGGGGATGTGTAGGACTGGCCATGACTTGAATCTTTGCTGACAGTGTCCAGTGAAGGGTCTTTCCCTGAGAAATTCCACCCTGTTCCGAAAAGCAACAGGTCAGACGTGTACAGCCTCCTCTGTCTCACCCGGCCTCCCTCACTTCAGCTTTTCTTTTTCTGTTTCTTCCTTGGATTGTGTTTGCTCTTCATTCCCTCTTCCATTTAAGCCTTCGGAGGTGGCAGGAGCAGGAGGGAAGTGCTAATTAACGCTCGTTGCTGTCCCTTTGTAGTGGAGGGACTCGGAGCTGACGTGTGGGGTGTCAGTGCCTCGCAGCTGACAGAGTTACCTCTTTAAACTCTGCTGACTCAGTCACCCCGAAACAAACACAAATGACACACGTTTCCTGGCTGAAGGTTTCTTCATCCTTGCCTGCAAGGTGGCAAAATTACCCAATTTGTATCCCTTTGGAGCCCTGGATTCGAGAAAATCACAGCTTGCAGCAGTGGCCTTTGATAGTGAGTTCGTTCTGGCAGCCCGAAGCCCGGTGGCAGGATTTGCACCTGAGCGTTTTGTGTTCCCTGCAGGCCTCGGGAGCAGTAAGACGACTCTTGGTGGCAGGAGTGTCACACCTTCCAATGACTCTGAAGCCCCCACCCTTCCTCTGAAGCCTTGCACCTTGGCTGGGATGGCTTCCAAGACCACCAGCACCATCGTGCCCAAACGGGTAGCACACGTTCCCTCCTTACAGGTAAGGGGAATTTGAATTCTTTCCTGTCGTTCCCCGGGGAGGGTGCGATGTTTGATCCTGCTGGTCCAAACTTAGCACTCCCTGAAAGTGGTGTTTTGATTATGTTGATTAAGTGGGTTTGTTTCTTCCTGTGGTTTTCCTAGATAGCGTTGTATAAAAAATTAAACACTCGAGGGGTAGGAGCTTACAAAGGTAGAAATACTTAAGTGCTGCTCTGATCTCTGTGAATATCGATCGCTTGTCTCCAGTTTGAGCCTTCTCTTGTGCTGACTGGCCTGGGTGTGTTTGGGTCAGGGGCTTGGAACCTCCCGTGCTCAAAAGCCAGGGGTGGATTAATCCTTCCCAGGCTTTGTGGGCCACACCGAGCAGGTGGTTATGAATAATGTCCCTCTGTGACCCAGATAGCCAAATGTGACCACTGAACTTCACGCTGCTGCTGGTGTGTAAGGAAAAGGCTGTTTTTAACTCATTAGTTGTTTTTGCTTTGTTTCTCTTTACCCCCTGGGACCTCTGCCCAGCCTTTGGGTACCTTTGCTATGAGTTCCTTAGCAAAGTGCCAGGACACAGGGAATGGCTTCCCAGTGCCAGAGGGCAGGGATAGATGGGATATTGGGCAGGAATTGTTGGGTGTGAGGGTGGGGAGGCCCTGGCACAGCTGTGGCTGCCCCTGGATCCCTGGCAGTGCTCAAGGCCAGGCTGGACGGGGCTGGGAGCAGCCTGGGACAGTGGGAGGTGTCCTTGGCCCTGACAGGGGGTGGAATGTGATGATTTTTAGAGTCTCTTCCCACCCAAACCATTCCATGGTTCAGTAAATCCCTCCTTTCCCCATGAGCACTGGAACCTGTTACTTGCTGAGACAACTGAGAGCAGAATTCCTCGTGGAGCAGCCTGGGATGGCAGAAGGAGCTGTTTGCTGGAGCGGGTGGCAGAGCCTGGATGGTGCCAGGACTCGATCAGAGATCTCTTTGTCGATGATGTCTTGTGTCAGGATCTGTCACAACTTGCTCTGATTATTTCTAGAAGAGTGAAAAGTATTTTTTTTTCCTTTCCCACCCAAACTGCCACCATAGTAACACAGAACTTGAAGCTGATTAAAAATAAGAGAAATAACTGAAAGGATAAAATGTTTAGCAGAGTTACAGAGGTGCTTAAGGGCATCATATTAGAGGTTGAGAATTTCTGTGTTTAATGAAAAGGACGAAATCCCCTTGAACAGGGCATCGAAGTGAGACTCTCCTGGGGAAAATGAGCACTTTGCCCATTGAGACAGGACCAGTTGCTCCCTTTGGAACAAGCTGACATCTTCCACAGAGCTGCTTTCGTTCCAGATTGCAGCAGATGGTTTGGTTTGTGGATATCTCTTGGGTGGGATGGAGAACAACTGACAGAACAGTTGGGTGTTCTAGAGATCAATTTACATTTTCCTCTCTGAAAAAGAGGCAAGTGCTGTGATTTGGGGAATAAAGTGGTGTTAAATGGAAAACTGCAGTGCTGGGTCATAGCTTGGTCCAACATGCTGGTTTTGAAGAACATGCCATTAAATTGAAGGGAGAAATCATTTTAGGAACATCATGACTGGCATTAAAGAAGGAAGAAAACCCCCAATGCAGTCGAGTTGCAGGAATGCCCTGGGAAGTGGGATGGTTTCAGTGGCTGCAGCCTGGCAGGAGGGGCCTCGTGTTCTCCCAGCCAGAGAACCAAACCAGTCTGTGGTGCCCATCACTGGTGTTGTGTGTCCGTGGCTCCAGTTCAGCCCGTGGTGCTGGGTGCCATCCCAGCCCTGGATCTGTGTCAGGAAGGGTCAGCATTCCCTGCTCTGGAATGCCTGTGTGTGCAGGCAGCGCTGTGACTAACGCCTCTGGAGTCCTGGCTCCTGGCTGACTTCACAGTGAGACACAGGTGTTTTCTACAGGAGCTCAAACACTGACGGGGCTGAAGCCTCAAGTGGTATTTTTAGTACCAAAAGTGCTGCGTGTTAAGTTTGGCTTTGGGCAGATTTTCAGAGAGGAAGTCACCCCACGGTGAATAACAGCAGGAAGTGGGAGAGCCTCAGAGCAACGTCCTGGAGCCTGACCAGCCTCTCTCTCTCTGTCTCACCTCCAGAGCACCACTTTACAGAGGCCTGTTATTCCCACAGAATTTGGTGCTAAGGTCCCAACCAACATTCGTCAGAGGTATCTCAATCTGTTCATCGATGAGTGCCTGAAGTTCTGCTCCTCCTCCCAGGAAGCCTTCGACAAGGTCTGTACAGATCCCTGCTTCCCAGGAATAACGTTTGCAGCAGGGAATGACATCCCCTGCCTTGGCCAAGACCTTCTGAAATGGTAGCAAATCCAGAAAACTGGATTGGGTTTATGGTTGCAGAAATTTGGGGGTGGGAACTGGATGATCTTTAAGGTCCCTTCCGAGCCAAACCGTTCCCTGATTCCCTATCCACAAACAGTTCAGCTGAGGAAAGAGGCGTTAAATATTACCAGACTGGGCAACGAGGAGTCATCGCAGTGGGGACTTCCAGTAGGAAATCCTCTCTTTCCCTTCCTTTGGAAAGCTTGCCTGATCCCTTTAATAACCCAGGAGAGGAATGCACAGGAATGGGCATTATGGTCAAAGACGTTTTGCTCTGGTGCAGGCGGAAACACCTCCTGGAATCAGGGTGCTGAGCACAGGGAATGGTTTGGGATGGATGTGATTGGCTGGGAATTGGTTCCTTGCTGCTCCTGAAGGGTTTTGAGGAGGCTTCGAAGGAGCCTTTTGGCAGCAGGGACAGCATAGCAGGATTTCCAACAGCAGAGCTGAGGAGTAGATTTCATTGGAGAACCTTGGCCGGGTGAACATGGGACATCGTGTGGTGTGTCCTGAAACAAAGCTGACACCACGAGGATTTCGTTTGTGGGATTCCACCTTCCCAGCTTCCTGTTGCATCCAAGGAGTCACTGTTTGCCAAACTTCCTTTTCTTACCAGTTAAGATCCTGCACTGCACCCAAGTGGGGAAAGCAGCCTTTCCCAGGCAGTTCCAGGAACAGGAATCAAGAATTACTGATGCAAACATGGCAAGGTTGGATCTTCCCGGTAGCAAGAGCAGCTCTGGAATACTTAAGCCAAGGTGGCAGCAGACTTTATATTGGGGAAAAGAGAAGGGATGATACCAATTTAAAATATGTTAAAGTTTGAAGAAAGTAATTTTTTGCTAAATAGGAAATTTTTATTCATTTCCTGGGGAAAGTGTCACATGAAAACGCTTTTTCCAGCACTTTGTTTAAAATGCAATTAACTTTTTTCCTCTTACTTACCTGAGCAAGACCTCACACCAGTACATATTGGTGCCATGTTCCACTCTATTACTCAATCCCTTGTCAGGCAATTTTTTTTTTTTTTTTTTTTTTTGTCCTACTTNACCTAATCCCTTTTCGTGCAATTTTTTTTTTTTTTTTTTTTCTGTCCTACTTGAAGTCTGTATTTTAAGAGCCAAACATTTCTTTTCTCCAAAAGCAGTGGAAGCTGTGGCTGCCCCATCCCTGGAAGTGTTCGAGGCCGGGTTGGATGGGGCTTGGAGCAACCTGGGATAGTGGAAGGTGGAAAAAAATGATTTTGAGGTTCCTGCCAGTCCAAACCGTTGTGGGATTGTGTGAGCAGTGGGAGGAGAGTGTGTGGTGATGACTTGTGCTGTTCACAGGCCCTGGCAGAGGAGAAGGTGGCCTACGAGCGCAGCACCAGCCGCAACATCTACCTGAACGTGGCCGTGAACACCCTGAAGAAGCTGCGCAGCCTCGTGCCCAACTCCCCGGCCAGCACCACCAGTGGGTACCCTGTAATTTAATAACTGGAGCCCTGCTGGGATTACAAACCACAGAGAGAGACTCGTTGAAAGGCCAGAACCCATTTCTCAGCAGCATTATGCTGAAAGGCAAACAGCTCCAGTTTAGCTTTTTATAGCCCGGCAAGCTTTAATGGGCCTTCAAGAGGCAGGTCCTGCAATGCTTTGTTGGCTCTCTCAGCCTAAATGGACATAATGCCACACGGGTGTGGGGTTTTTTTTTTTTAGCACAAGTTCTTTAAAATGAAAAGCCCTGCTAATGGAGTAACTTTCACATGATGCCTTCAAAGTGATAGACTCGTCCATCACCACAGAAATCTGTTACACACATTAAGCTTCAAGAGAGAAACGAAGAGGGTTAAGACATTTCATTATTGGCTCTCGAGAGGGTACATTAAACAATCAATTTGTGCTGTTCTTGTGAATTTTTTTTCCCTGGTCTCTTCCCTTTTCTCCCCTCTGTCTTCATTACGTTCCTGGCCATTAGGCAGAGCAGCTGAACTTGGAGGCTGGCCTTTAGGAGAGGGCTGCCAGTTAATGATTAGTAAAAAGCCCCTCTCTGCCATTATCTGATGTGCTGAGCATATTCTAGAGCTCTGAAGCTCCTTTCTGAACAAAGTTGAAAGATCCTGCGTGGGAGGTTGGTCTGCAGAGCCCCAGCAACAAAGCTGCTCCCTGGGGCTGGGTGATGCCCCCAGGCAGCACATGAAGGGGTCAAGTTGTTTCTCTTGCTTTTGCTCAGGTGGAGGGCTCGCTGTGCAGAGCGAGCAGGAGAGCCACAAGTTCCTAGCAGAGCTGTACAAGTGTCCTTGCTGCCCTTAAAATTGCTGCTGGCTGACAGTGTGAACTGAAAACTCTCTGTGGTGCTGGAATGGAAATGCTGGGCCAGCACGTGGCACAAAGAATCCATTTCTGGAGCAAAACAAGAGCTCAGGAGGATGAACACAGTCCTCCTCGTGCCCACGTGCAGTGTCCCAAGCTAGGGCTGGAGTCACCCCCTGGGTCCCTGATCTCTGTCCCCTTTTGCTGTTCCCTTCTCCCTGCAGAGACCAGTAACAAGAAGGTGGTGTCGCACGAGGCTGTGCTGGGAGGGAAGCTCGCTGCCAAGACCAGCTTCACTCTGAACCGCTCAGGGAGCCTGAGAGCCGAGGACCTGACAGGTCAGACGCTGCTCCTGCTGGGCTGGACCTTGTGAGGGTGGAGCTGAGGGGTGACACTGATGGGGGAGGCAGAATTGGGCTGGGGCATTCACCTCGAATCCCGGGGACAGCTCGGTCACCACAAGATCAGAAGGATCCAGAGCTGCTGGAGAGTGTCCAAAGGAGGGACACGGAGCTGGGCAAGGGGCTGAGGAGCGGCTGAGGGCACTTGGCTCGTTCAGCCGCAGCAGAGGAGACTGAGGGGAGGCTCCTCGGGGGCTGCAGCTCCTCCCGAGGGGAGGCGGAGGGGCCGGGGCTGAGCTCTGCTCTGGGCCAGGGACAGGAGCCCAGGGAATGGCTGGAGCTGTGCCAGGGCTTGGGATGGATCTCAGGGAAAGGTTCTTCCCCCCGAGGGTGCTGGGCACTGCCCAGGCTCCCCAGGGAATGGTCCCGGCCCCGAGGCTGCCAGAGCTGCAGGAGCGTTTGGACAGCGCTGCCAGGGATGCCCAGGGTGGGGTTGTTGGGGGGTCTGTGCAGGGCCAGGGGCTGGGCTCTGCTCCTTGTGTGTCCCTTCCCGCTCAGGATATTCCAGGATTTTATGATCTGCAGCACTGGGATTTCTCTGTTAGGAGTTATTACCTGGCTGGAGCACAGAGCTGCAGAGTCCCTTGGTGGATGGTGACACCACTGACCAGTGCCCTCCTTCCCTCCTCGCTGGGGCTCGAGGTCACTGCTGCAGCCTGGGGGGCTTTGATGGAGCATCAATAACCATTCAGAGCTGCCTCTTGTGCTTTGGGCATTATTTTACTTTAACTTTCTTGCCCTGGAGCAGTTCTTTACAATGTGCCTGTCAGATTAAAAGGCAAAGTTAAAAATCTCCGTCTCTGCAGGGCTCAGTTTCACTTGCACCAATGTCACAGTAAGGTCGTATCGTAGCCAAAGGGTTGTGCCACGAGCATTTTTCATGTGGGCTCAAATCAGTTATGGGTATTTTGGTTGCCAAGAGATGTAGGCAAATTGTGGAGGAGATCAGAGGAGAGACAGGGAGGCCACAGAGCAGAAGGAATTGACATTGAGCAAGCTTAAAAGGGCCAGTATAGCTCAGCTAAGCAACATCAAAGGGCACCCAGCAATATTGGAAGGGTTTAACGCAGCAGCCAAAGGAGATATTGAGCAGAGTGCAAGAAGTTATAATTATTCTGTGAAATGAAACGAGCAGCCTGAAATCAGTAGCAGGAAGAAACTTCTGATAATGAAGTTTTTAGGGAGCTGTGGGTGGCCTTCGAGGGGTGTTTGAGGGCTGTGGTACCAATTATCAGCTGTAGCATTTAAACATTAATGTGGGAGAAATCTCACATTTAGTGACAGGACAAGGGAATGGCTTCCACTGCCAGAGGGCAGCGATGGATGGGATATTGGGCAGGAATTGTTGGGTGTGAGGGTGGGGAGGCCCTGGCCCAGGGTGGCCAGAGCAGCTGTGGCTGCCCCTGGATCCCTGGCAGTGCCCAAGGCCAGGCTGGCCGGGGCTGGGAGCAGCCTGGGACAGTGGGAGGTGTCCCTGCCATGGCAGGGGTGGGATGGGATGATCTCCAAGGTCCCTTCCAACCCAGACTGGGTTGGTTCTGTCAGTAACAAAAAGGCTGAAGATGATGGGCCTTTGGAGGAATTCTGTTCCAGCTGTACTTCCCAGACTTAATGGTGCTTGTTCAAGGAGTTTAAAAATCACCTTGTGCACCAATGGCCAGTCTTAAAAACTACCACCCGACACCTATTGCCCTGCCCACCCTGAGCTGAGGCAGTGAAGCAAGTTCAGAGTAGTGGGGGCAGATTTTCAGGCCAGGAGGCTCTGTAAAGGCAGGGAGGGCCCTGCAGTGGGGCCGTGAGCTCAGCTCTGTGTTTGTGTGCAGGAGTTGCCCTGTACCGGCGTCTCAAGGAGTACCTGATGACTGAGGAGCAGCTCAAGGAGAACGGGTACCCGATGCCTCACCCCGAGAAGGCCGGACGAGCTGTGCTCTTCACCGCAGAGGAGAAGAAAGTCATTGACTGTAAGCTCTGCTGGCTCTTTCCTTCTGCAGGATTTGCTGGGCGCAGCTGCAGCTGCCCGTTCTGGCCCTATAAAGGGCTCACTGTGAAGCTGTGACTCCTGTTGTGACAGGGAGTGTGGCTGCAGAATTCTGCTGCATTCCTGCATGCAGAGTTTCTTCAGCTTTCACATCATGAGGTTGCTATTTTTTGACCCAAAGTTCATAGTCTGTGGGGCTGTGAGGCTGAGGGAGGTTTCTAATTTCTATTTCCCAGATAACAAGTGACAGGATGACAGGAAACGGCCTCAAGTTGCACCAGGGGAGGTTTAGATTGGATGTAAGGGAGAATTTCTTCATGGAAAGGGTTGTGAAGCATTGAACAGGCTGCCCAGGACACTGGTGGAGTCATCATCCCCATAAATGTTCCAAAAATGTGTGGATGTGGCACCTGGGGACATGGTTTAGTGGTGACCATGGTGGTGGTGGTGATGGTTGGACTCGATCCTAAAGGTCTTTTCCAACCTTAGCAATTCCATGGATCTGTGCTGCCAAAAACAGCAACTGAGCAGGTTGGAAAGAGGCTCCTGTTCCGCATTGGTGACCCTCCCCTCTCTGAGGGGAAGGATTTGTTTGTGTCTCTGTCCGTGTGAGCTGCTGCTGGGGTGGGATGAGGGCTGACACGGGGCCAGGCTGTGGGTCCTGCTGTGCTGCTCTGCATTGCAGAGTTCTCTGTTTGATCTCGTGGCCGTGCTGGGCCAAATAATTCCCCAAAGCCCTTTTTGCAACTGGACAAAATGATCATAAAATCACAAAATAGCTTGGATTGGAAGGGACTTTAAAGCCTCTCTCATTCCACCCCCTGGGACACCCTCCAGGAGACCAGGTTGGTCCAAACCCCATCCAACCTGGCCTTGATCCCACAGCTTTCCTCAGGACAGGATGGGGTCCCTCCTCTGAATTTTCTGAACTCACAGCAAGATTTCTGCTCCTCAGACCCTGACTAAAGCAGGCTGTGCTGCAGCAGGGATAAAACCCAGACTGGGGATTTCTTTTGAGGTGCTTTGCCACGCTCCCCTGAGCATCTGTGCAGAGAGACCTCACTAAAGTGTGTTAAGTGCTCATCCATGTTAACACCTTGTGTCTACATTTGTCCCGTGCTTGCTGAAGCGACCTGAGCAAAAGCTCTCTTGCATTAACACTGTCAAGTGCTGTATTTGTGAGAGCCCTTTCTTCCAGGGAACCAGCCAGCTCCTTTCTGTGCTCCTGAGCTGGCGTTCCTGCGTTTGTTCCTGCAGATGTTGCAGGATCTTTGAATTTCTCCTCGTTGAACTAAAGCTGTTGCTGCCGCTGTGACCGGTGGTGTTGGGCAGAGCTGGGATGTGCTGACAGCTGAAATGCTCACACCAAAATCCTGGAATTGCATGGAGATCAGAAGGATGGTAGCTGCTTCACAGGGGCTTTTTGCCTCTCCCTTCCCAGATTTTGGGCAGTAGAAGCACAGGTGGCAGGAGGGAGCGGTCACTGCTGCCCCCTCGCTGGGCCAGGCCCTGCTCTGAGTGCTCCTGGAAAATCCTTACAGAAAAGCTGTGCCCGGCAAGAGGTGAAATGTCATTTGGAAGTGACAAGGCACAGATCCCCTGCAAACCAGGCCTCATTAGCTCTGGTGTCCAAAGAATGACTGATTTATCCTGTTTCTTAAAATAACTGTGTTAGACTCCAACGTAATTTGCTGTGCGTGGAGAAACAATGCAGCAAACCTTGATGGAGCTGGGGGCAGCTGATGTGGACCAAAACCACTGGAGAGTCTTTGTGTTTGCCTCTGGGAAGTGTTTGGGGGCAGATTTCAGAGGGATTGCTGTGCCTTTCTAGCAGTTTGGAGCAACATTTGGAATCCCTTTTAACAGAAAACGTCGTTCACCAGCGTTCAGGCCTGGGGTGATTGGGCTTTGCTTTGCTTTGGCTGGGTTAAGCAGGCGAGGGGTTTCCTCACAGTGACCTGGCTGTTGTTTCTCTCCTGTCCCCAGCCTCGTGCAGGATCTGCTGTCGCTGTGGCACCGAGTACATGGTGTCAGCCTCGGGCAGCTGCATCCGCAAGGAGGAGTGCGTGCACCACTGGGGGCGGCTGCGCAAGCAGAGAGGTACGGCCCTTGCAGCCCTGCCCCGACAGCCCGGCCCCTACAGCCCTGTCCCT
>VYZT01022301.1:13987-41143 GCA_013400735.1 Pomatostomus ruficeps
GCCCTTCCAGCCCTGCCCCTACAGCCCTGCCCTTCCAGCCCTGCCCTTCCAGGCCTGCCCCTACAGCCCTGCCCTTCCAGCCCTTCCAGCCCTGCCCTTCCAGCCCTGCCCTTCCTGCCCTGCCCCTACAGCCCTGCCCCTACAGCCCGGTCCTTCCAGCCCTGCTCTTACAGCCCTGCCAGGCTCCAGCTCCAAACAGAGTCCTTCTCAGGGCTCAGCTCCATTTTGGGGCCTGTCACGCTCCCAGGTGGTGGCAGTTCTGGGCCTGTCACTGAAATGGCCTCGCCAAGAGCTGCCAGGCTTGGCGGTCCCCAGAATGTGACACTGGGCCTGCAGCAGAGGTGCTTCATCTTTGCTCAGAAAAGTAAAGGGAAAAACCTTCCTGTGCTTTTTGAGAAAAATCAGCCTTTAAGAGGCTGGCTGGGAGCACGAGAGGCCGGTCACTCCCAGGAGAGTTCACTGATCCTGGCTGAATTCATTTGCAGCAAGGCACTAACCTAGTTTGAGCTCTGCTCTGGTTTTCCATCAGAGCATCCGAGTGGCTTCTGGAGTTTGTCTGGCTGAGTACCAGAGACTTAAACTCTTTAGGTTGCTGCCTGTGAATGCACAGTTATTTTTCCCCTGTGTTTGACACGTTATTGTTGTGCTCATCTGGGGGGTCTGCACGGGAAAGCTGAAGTTCAGGTCTCTTGTTAACAAGACTCCCCCTGACCCTTCATCTCTCGCTCTTTCAGTGCCAGGTGGGTGGGAAACTCACTACAGCTGCTGCTCCGGAGCTGTGGGGTCTCCAGGCTGCCAGGTTGCTAAAGTAAGTGATGGAACAACACCTTTTTATTCTCCGTGACGTTTGTGCTCTGCTCGCAGTGGCAGTAGCTGGGAAATCCTTGCTTAAGCCTTTAGAAGGACAGTGGCTTCCCTTAAGGGGATAAAACCAATGCAACTTAATTGGTTTTGCTCTGCAAGGTAGGAAAATCCAGTATTTGACACTCAGCTGTCTGGAGTGAGTAGGGTTCATTTATCCTGAGCTGCCCAGCTCATCGGCTGGAGGGACATAGAAAAGCTCATGTTCCTTAGAGAATCACAGAAGAAATGAGAAATGAGGGATTTCCTTTTAAGGAGCAGTCTCAGAGCCTTGGCAACAGTGTGCCAAATCCTTTTTCCCATCTTCCCTTTCCCAGATTCCCATGCTAAGGTAACTTGCTCCTGGTGGACAAATCTTTTTTTTTACAAGTTCTTTGTTTGTTGCCTGTTCTTGGTTGTAATGAGGGGAGGAACCTTCCCAAGGAGCCTGTTGTCACTTCGAAATACCACAAAACTTCTTTTGAGGGGGCACAGCACTAGAAAAAAGAACGAAAAACCTGCTCAGGTATGGAGTGTGATAGAGCAGAGCCCTGCACCTTTGCTCAGGTGCTTTTCCTTTCCTTAGGCAGCAGGAGAGGTCGTGTCCCACTCAGACCAGGGGCTGGAGGGAGCTGTCTGTCTTGTGCCTTCCCCTCTGGCTGTGCTCCTTGTCCCTTGTTTCAGGATTTTTCTATTTGGCAGCTGCCACGCAGGAGAACCAAAACGTAGAGGTAGAAGGTGAATTCTGGGCAAAATTCAGGGTTTGTTACAATCAGAAGAGTTGTCTGGGCACTGTAAAAGCCTGCCCTGCACAGCCAGGTTGGATGGGATCAAGTTGTTACTTTTCTTTCTTTTCCAAAAGAAAATTCAGGATTTTTTACCATCAGCTTCTGTGGGCACCCTGTGCCAGGACCTCCCCACCCTGACAGCCAAGAATTCCTTCCCAATATCCCATCCATCGCTGCCCTCTGGCAGTGGGAAGCCGTTCCCTGGGTCCTGGCACTCCACACCAGTATAAAAAGTCCCTCTGCCTCCTTTTTATAACCCCCCAGTTTTCACAGCACCCTTTGGTAGATCTAAGGTTGGATCCAGAGCCTGCTCAGGATGAGAGCACGCAGGGAAATTCTGGGATATTGAGATACCGGGGAGCACAGAATCCTTCAGCTTTGAAGAAGGGCACGGAAAGCAGAAAATATTTGTAATTAAGATACCATTGTCAGCAACCGGAGTGGGAGCTGGTTCGGAAAGCACGGAGCTGTTTTGGAAAGCCCAGGGCTGGTTAGGAAAGCCCAGGGCTGGTTCGGAAAGCACGGAGCTGTTTTGGAAAGCCCAGGGCTGGTTAGGAAAGCCCAGGGCTGGTTCGGAAAGCCCGGAGCTGGTTAGGAAATCACACGTGTGTCTTTCTGAACCCTGCAGTTGGGCAGCAAGGCAGGAGGTGGCAGGATGGAGCTGTGCTGCTCCAGGGACCTGGAGCCGCTGCTCTTTGTGACACCCGCGGCTGCTGCTGCTTCCTCGGCTCTCAAAAACAGCAGCGACTTCCCTGCCCTCCACCCAGCCGGGAGGAATTGGGCAGTTTCAGGCCAACAACTGATGGAGAAAAATACCTAATAGGGTTTTTTTTCCGCTTCACTGCTCAGTTCTGTTGTATGGCACAGGGAGGGGAGGGCTGAAGCTGCGGGGAGAGGTGTTTGCTGTCTCTTGGCTGCTGAGCTGCTCTCCCCATTCCCCCAGCAGTGCAGGGGCCCTGCCAGAGGTGCAGAGTGGGCAAGTGCAGCCCCTTGCTCCTGGGAAGCAGCGATCCGTGAGGCCTTTGGGCAGTGCTGGCTGTGGGTCCAGGGAGAGATTGGCCTCAGTGTTGGCCCAGCTGCCTCATTAACTTCAAATGCTGCAGTTCCTGTGCTCTGGCTGCACCTGCAGTAGTGACCTGGGCAGGAAAATATTCAAATCCTGCTTTGCTTTCCTCTCTGCCCACACATGGCAGCTTTACAAGGGCCTCAGTTCCTCCTCTCTCCAGCCTTTAATCCTGGCACAAACCAGAACGGTTTCATTCCTTGTAGGGTGAGACCTGTGGGAAGCCCTGTGCTGTGCTGGGCACTGCTGAGACCCCACCTCAAATCCTGGGGTCAGTTTGGGGCCCCTCATGACAAGAAGGACATTGTGGGGCTGGAACATGTCCAGGGAGGGGAATGGAGCTGGGAGGGGGCTGGAGCCCCAGGAGCGGCTGAGGGAGCTGGGAAAGGGGCTCAGCCTGGAGCAAAGGAGGCTCCGGGGGCCCTTCTGGCTCTGCACAACTCCCTGACAGGAGGGGGCAGCCGGGGGGGTCGGGCTCTGCTCCCAGGGAACAGGGACAGGAGGAGAGGGAACGGCCTCAGGCTGGGCCAGGGGAGGTTTAGATTGGATATTGGGAAAATTCCTTCACCGAAGGGGTTGTGAAGCATTGGAAGGGGCTGCCCAGGGCAGTGTTGGAGTCACCACCCCAGAAGTGTTCAAAAAACGTGTGGATGTGGCACCTGGGGACGTGGTTTAGTGGTGACCATGGTGGGGGTGTTGGGTTGACTTGATGATCTTGGGGGTCCTTTCCAACCTTCAGGATTCAGTGATTCCGTGGTTCTGAGCGTGACGAGGCAGGCTGTGCCCAGGCTGCTGTGACTGTGCACAAATACATCGAGATTCAGGGACAGACAAAACTTAAACCCAACAAAAAACCCCACTGGGGAATCAGGGAGGGAGAGCAGCACCTCTGGGTGTGCTGCAGGTTGGTTTTACCTGAAACCATGTCAGCAGGCAAAAGGGCAGCCTTGCCCTCGGTTACGTGTTCCTGCTTCCTCCTCAGACTTCATCCAGCTCAGAGCTCCTGCTGCCAGGAAGGTTCAGGATCACCTGTGGGATCTGTGCTGTGGAGGAGTGTGGGAGTGCCTGTGTTGCAACAGCAGCTCAGTCACACAGTGGTTTAAGCCACTTGTGAAATCACTCCCTGAGTTTTCCTGCTGGATCTTGTTGACCCTGGAGCTTGAGCTGGGAACAGTGTAGGGTGCTTGGAGATGCTCTGTTGCCTCAAGTGCTGGTGGCTGTTGCTCCATTCCTGTGGGCTGGCTGGGTTTGGAGTGCAGTGGCCTGGAGTGGCTGCACACCCAGCCCGGCTCTGGGGCTCGGGGTCTCCTGTCCCCTGCACCCGGTGCTCGTGCTCACAGGGAGCTCGGGGTCAGGATCCTGCACCTGGGCATGTCTTGGCCACAGGAACCAGGAGCTGGAGCTACATCAGTGTCAGGCCCCGGTGTGACCCTTCCTGGCTGATTCTGCTCCTTCTCCCCAGGCACGTGGTGTCCTGCTCCTCCATGTGCTGTCAGAACAATGCCTCCAGCCCTGATCTGCCTTTGGAATCAGGGCTGCCCATGGCTATGGGGGCTGTGGTTGTGAACTTCTGAGGCTGACTGTAGGAAGAACTTATTCCTCATTAAGAAATTATTAAAACCCCACTGTTGTTGAAGAGGAGGTTTGTTGGAGGCTCTTTGGCTGCGTGTTCTTATCACCACCAACTGCCCCTTCCTTTTGTTCTTGTCACCGCCAATGTCCCTTCCTTTTCCTTTAAGCAACACGTGCACGATGGGCGCAAGGAGAGCCTGGATGGCTTCGTGAAGACTTTTGAGAAGCTGCCCACGACCGACGGCTACCCTGGGATCTACGCCTTAGACTGTGAAATGGTGGGTGCAGAGGCAAGGCAAAGCTTTCTGGGGACGGCTGAGGTGTGACACAGGTGGCTGAAGGGAAGCTGTTTCCTGACCTCCCTCTTTCTGTTCTGAATATTGGTGCTGGAGGTGTAAATGAGCTCTTATTGATCGGCGTGTTTGGCTTGAGGGCTGTGCAGCCCTGGCAGGCTCTGGCTGGCCCGCCCTGGGCAGTGCTGCTGCCTGGGTTTGGGAGCTGCAGCACGGGGGTGAGGGGCTGCACAGACCCCACTCTGTGCCTCTCCTCACACCTGCCCTGATCCTTGCAGTGCTACACGAAGCAAGGCCTGGAGCTGACAAGGGTGACTGTGATCAACTCGGAGCTGAAGGTGGTGTACGACACCTTCGTCAAGCCGGACTCCAAGGTGGTGGATTACAACACCAGGTGAGGAGAAGTGTCCTCGGGACAGAGCTCGGCTCTCTCGGGAGCTCGGCGTGGCTGGGAGCTCTTGTTGACACCCCACTGCCCACCACTCCCTGAGGGCTGAGCAGAGCCTTGAGGAGTTTCTCCTTCAGGTGAAGGACCCCACCTGTCTCCTGTTGCTCTGCAGATTCTCAGGTGTGACAGAAGAGGACCTGGAGAACACGAGCATCACCCTGCGGGATGTCCAAGCCGTCCTACTGAACATGTTCAGTGCAGACACCATATTGATAGGGCACAGCTTGGAAAGCGACTTATTTGCACTAAAGGTAACTTGGGCTCTTGCCTTCACATCTCCCTGGGGTGTTTTCCCACCCTGGGGGGTGTTAGGAGTCTCCTTTAAATTTAGGAACTGTTTATTTCCAAGCATCAGGAGTTCACAGTGGTGGGGCGGCCTCACCTCAGATCCTGTGTGCAGGTTTGCAGTCATGAGAGAGTGCCCAGAGGAGCTGTGAGGATGGGGAAGGGTCTGGAGGGGCCTCATGAGGAGCAGCTGAGGGCACTTGGTTTGTTCAGCCTGGAGGAGACTGAGGGGAGGCTCATTGTGGTCTTCAGCGTCCTCATGGGGGATGTGAAGGGGCAGGTACTGATTTTTCACTCCCATGACCAGGGACAGGAGCCCAGGGAACGGCTGGAGCTGTGCTAGGGCTTGGGATGGATCTCAGGGAAACGTTCTTCCCCCCGAGGGTGCTGGGCACTGCCCAGGCTCCCCAGGGAATGGTCCCGGCCCCGAGGCTGCCAGAGCTGCAGGAGCGTTTGGACAGCGCTGCCAGGGATGCCCAGGCTGGGGTTGTTGGGGGGTCTGTGCAGGGCCAGGGGCTGGACTCTGATCACTGTGAGTCCCTTCCCGCTCAGGATATTCCAGGATTCCATAATCTGTCCAGTCTCTGAGCCTGTGCAAAGCTGGATGTGGTGGAAGAGCAAGGCAATGGGGTTGTGTGTGTCACTCATGGTGTCACCCCAGCTTTCAGTGGCTGCTGCTGCCAGAAGTGACTGGGCTGGACAGGGCTCTGAGCAGCCTGGCCTAGTGGAAGGAACAAGATGGTCTCTGAGGTCTCTTCCAACCCAAACCATTCCATGATTCCGTGACTGATCCCAAATCATTCACCTTTCACCCCTGCCAGGTCTGTTCTCTGCTCTGTGCCTGCTTTGCTGGTGTTCCTTTGATGAAGTTTTTTTGACCTTTTCCCTGTCCTGTTTCCTGCCTGCTGTGCCCATCCCTGGGCCACCTCTGCTGTCCTGCAGGGAGCGTGTCCTGCGCTGAGGCCCCGGGCTTTGTCCCGGCTCACCAGGAGAGCGTGGGGCCAGCAGGAGCCGGGTCTGTGTGCTCACACGCCAGAGCTTCCCTCAGCCATTCCTCATCCCCAGCTCTCCTGCTGAAGCCTCTGTGGCTGCCAGCTCGCGGCGCTGGGTTGGAAGCAGGAGCTTTTAATGCCTGTAAAACACTTTACCTCTCCGTGGCACCCTTTATCCCAGCCTCAGAGAGGCTTCATCATCATCAGAAAAACATTATTTCCAGTTAGATCAGCTCGAGATGACTGCCTTGGCCTCTTAGAGGCCTGATTTTCTCTTAGCACCGCAGCTGCTGCCAGGAGAAGGAGCCCAGAGCGATGCAGCAGAACCGTGGGTGTCACGGGGAACGGCCGAGGGCTGTGGCAGTAAAGCCATATCTCACTAATGGCTGTGGCAAGTTCCAAGTGCTGATGGCATTTCAAGTTTTATTTAAAGCTTTATTATCCTGTTTCCTCAGTCTTCCTGATCTACATAAGTAATTACCAGTGTGCCTGGGCGGGTGCCAGCGCTGAGTGCACTCCGGGGGGGATGATCCATAACCTTGGCAGTTTTACGCTCCGAGGAACGGAGCAGTTTCTGTCAGAGTGCAGCTGCTCTGGGGCACTTGTGGAGCTGTTCCTGATGGAGCTTTGGGCTGTCCTGCAAGAGGAGCTGGTGCCTGGAGGCGGAGAGGAGAGGGGATTGTCAGGGGCCTGTTGGAGTCATCCGTGCTGTGTCCTGCAGAGCCATCTCTTGGTCAGGACACAGGTTTGTCTCCTGGGCTCTGCATTTCACTCCTGTGCTTGGGTTATGGGATGGCCTCCGTCCACATTCCTGTACCTCCCACTGGATGCAGTTCATGACAGCAAAGGATTAATTTTGTCTTACCCTGAAAGGAACAAGTCAGTGTTGGGAAAAGCCGGCCTGCCCTGTGATTATGGACTCAGGTGGGGCCTCTTGGCTGTCCCCAGGCCCTTGGTGCAGGGCAGGGAGCACTTTGACCTTTTCAGCATCCTCAGTTCCTCCAGCATGGTGACAATTCATGGCTGAGCTGTTGGGTTAGAGGGCTGGAGCCCCTCTGCTCTGGAGCCAGGCTGGGAGAGCTGGGGGTGCTCCCCTGGAGAGGAGAAGGCTCCAGGGAGAGCTGCGAGCCCCTTGCAGGGCCTAAAGGGGCTCCAGGAGAGCTGGAGAGGGACTGGGGACAAGGGCTGGAGGGACAGGACCCAGGGAATGGCTTCCCAGTGCCAGAGGGCAGCGTCTGAGAATCCCAGAATCCCAGAATGGTGGGTGTGAGGGTGGGGANATGGCTTCCCAGTGCCAGAGGGCAGCGATGGATGGGATATTGGGAAGGGATTGTTGGGTGTGAGGGTGGGGAGGCCCTGGCCCAGGGTGGCCAGAGCAGCTGTGGCTGCCCCTGGATCCCTGGCAGTGCCCAAGGCCAGGCTGGACATTGGGGCTGGGAGCAGCCTGGGATGGTTGGAGGTGTCCCTGCCATGGCAGGGGATGGAGTAGGAGCCTTTTAAAGAGTCCCAACTCCAAACACTCTCTGGTACCATTCAGTGATGGGATTTCCTTGTCCCGTTCCATCCTTGCTGAGCTGGTGCTGGTTAAAAACTTCCTGTTGAGTCACTGCTGACGGATGGGAGGATTTGGGGTTGGTTTGCACCCCGAAGGCCAGGCCTGTTCTGTAGCAGCAGCGTGCTGTACATCCTGCTGGCTCATGCACTTCCTGCCCACTTCTGTCCCCATCTGAGAATCCCAGAATCCCAGAATGGTTTGGTTGGAAGGGACTGCAAAGATCACCTGGTTTCAGGCCTCTGCCATGGGCAGGGGTGCCGCTCCCCAGACTGAGCTGCTCCATTTGAGAAGCAGTTCAAGGGTTGCTACAGCTCACACGGACGCTGCTGTGCAGTCAGCTGCTTCTTCAGTTCAGTTCTGACTTGGGAAAGACTCCAGAGCATTCCAGCTTCTCCAGGCTGGGGCATTAAGGACTGGCCTGTCCTGCTTGAGTTACACGGACTGGATCAGCCCTGAATCTCTGCTGGCCTGCATGTGAGGTTTCAGAGCTCTGGGGGCAGGAGTGTGGCTGGCACAGCAGCGGGAATCCTGTGTGCCCACACCCTGCACGGGAACTCATCCTGGATCCAGCCAGAGCCTCCTGCCGGACTGGTTGGGCCGGAAGCTGCCGAGGGCATTGCACAGAGCCCCGGAGGTGACCGGAAGGTGGCTGCAGCGTGGCTCATCCCAAGGAGTGCCTGGAATAACGCTGTCCCTCTGCTGCTCCTCCCGCAGCTGATCCACGGCACCGTGGTGGACACGGCCATCGTGTTCCCGCACCGCCTGGGGCTGCCCTACAAGCGGGCCCTGCGCACGCTCATGGCCGACTACCTCAAACGCATCATCCAGGACAACGGTGAGACCCCCGAGGGCTCCTGGCCCACCCCAGCTCCTCCTGGGCTGGGCTCTCAGCCCTGCCTTCCTCTGCTCTCCCCGAGCCCATCCTCTTGCCCCTGGTGGTTTCTCCCCTGCATGTTCGTGGTGGCTGGGAACGTGCCGGCCACAGCCCGTGTCAGTGTGACCCCTGTCCTGAGGGCTCTTCCCTCCCCGTGCTGAGTGGGACAGGGGAAGTGCTGTGACGAGGCTGGGGGTGGCTCTGCCCAGGCCAGGCCCTGCCCTCCCTTCTCTCTCTGGCCGGCTGGGATGGACCCTCCTGTGGGAGGTGTGGCCCGTTCTTCCCTGAGCACATTGTAAACACTGCTGGGGAAGCTGCCAGCTGTTCCATAGCTGATGGTGTCAGGCTGAAGCCCAGCAAAAAGTGTGGGTTTAGCGGAGAAAAAAAGTGTGTTTGAAGTTGAAGATGTTCAGCCTGGAGAAGAGAAGGCTTTGGGAACTCCTTAAACTCCTTAGAGCTCTTTCCAGTGCCTAAGGGGGTTCCAGAGGAGCTGGAGAGGGTCTGGGGACAGGGGCTGCAGGGCCAGGACCCAGGGAATGGCTTCCCAGTGCCAGAGGGCAGCGCTGGATGGGATATTGGGCAGGAATTGTTCCCTGGGAGGGTGGGGAGGCCCTGGCCCAGGGTGGCCAGAGCAGCTGTGGCTGCCCCTGGATCCCTGGCAGTGCCCAAGGCCAGGCTGGCCGGGGCTGGGAGCAGCCTGGGACAGTGGGAGGTGTCCCTGCCATGGCAGGGGTGGAATGGATGGAATTGCACAAACCACAGAACAAACCACCCCGGGATTCTGTGGAATTCTNCACAGAACACAAACCACCCTGGGCACCCCGGGATTCTGTGGAATTCTCCTTCCAATCCCTGGCTGTGGCTCCGGGTGCTCCCAGCTGTGGCTGTGGCTGCAGGGGACGGGGAGCAGCTGCTCTGTCCGGAAACACTCGCTGGGCTGTGCTGGGGCAGCCCTGTGCAGCAGAGGGGTCACTGCCCTGTGCTTGCGTCCCCAGTGGAAGGACACGACTCCAGCGAGGACGCCCGAGCCTGCATGGAGCTGATGGTGTGGAAGATCAAAGAGGATGCGAAGGTGAAGCGATGACCTGCGCGTTGTCTCCGCTGTTCCTCCTGCACCTCTGCGAAGAAGCCGTGCAATAAATGCCCACAGCCACTCTGTCCCCCCGTGCCAGCAGCATGTTCCTGCTCCCCAGCCACCCCAGCAGGACTCCTGCACTCACACCTGCAGCCCCCGTGGCCAGGTGGTGGCTCTCGGATCCTCAGACTCCACCTGAGGGATTCTCTGTGGTCCAAGCACTGCCTTGTGGGCCTGGCAAGGTGGTTCAGAGTAGCACAACCAGAACTTCTTGGTTCCTAGGAGAAGCTTGTTAGAGGTAGGTTGGAGATGTGCAGAAGGATCTTTCTGGTTCAGTTAAAGGTAGATCGTTTACTTTCTGTTCTGTTCCCAAATGTAACTTAAATCGCCTCTGTACTCCAAAGCAGAGTTTGGAGAGGGGGAGATGGAAGGAGGTTGGGAGATGGAAGCTGTGAGGGGAGTGTGTAGCTGGTGTGGGAAGCAAGAGCTGAGGATGGAGCGCGTGGGGAGAGATCCTGGTGCAGTCCCCGTGTGGAGCTGCAGAAGAGGGAGGAGGCTCTGAGCAGCTGCAGGGGCAGGAGTGAGATGGGATCTGGGAACTGGTGCCTGCCGTGCCCCAGGTGGGCTCCTGCTGAGGGCTGGCTGGCTCCTGGTTCTGCAGTCACTGCAAAGGGGGAAACCACGAGTGTCACACCTCGCCCAGACCTCAGGGAGCCACGGGGCAGGGACAAACAGCTCCCAGAGCCAGGGAGAACCTGCATCCATCACGGCACGGCAGGACAAGCTGTCCTTCCTGACCCTGAGCTTCCAGCAGGGCCCCGGTGAGCTTGTGTTCAGGGAACAGGGTTTTTGGGGGTGCGGGTAAGGCTGCACCCAAGGGTGGCCTCAGCAGCGTGCAGGTCTCCCCAGCAGCCCGTCCCTGATGCAGGGACTTGGTGCAGGCAGAAGCAGCAGGGGAAAATCCTTCATTTCACCTGAATTACACGTTGGGACTTCTGTAGAGAGCCAAGGAGCAGTTGTGTGTCTGGCACCTGCACAGGAGCAGCTGCTGAGTGTGACTGTCACCCTGGGGTGACCGGGGCAGGGCCCAGGCAGACTGGGTGGCACTGGTGGGTCCCTCTGCCCAGACCCTGCTGCTGTCTGGGGACAGCAGAGCTGAGGGAGACAATCCCCGTGGACAGGGTCCCAGCCGGGGTCAGGCAGCAGCTTCGCCCCGCTCCCCGAGCAGTGACGCCTCGCCCTCCCTGGCAGCACTGGAATTGTGTCCCTTGCTGGCTGCTCTGGTCCCTGCCATGGCCTGGCTTTCTCAGTCTGGGGCACTGGGGCAGAGGAGCTGCTGGCGTTTGGGTCCTGCCAGAGCCAGGTCCTGCTCCCCGCTTTGTAGCCCTGCTGGGCTCAGGGTTTGGGGACAGCTGTGTCCCCTGCATGTCCTGCTGAGCTGTCCCACGCTGGGGCAGGAGCGTGGGCCAGGCTGTGTTCAGGACAGGGGTGTCCTGCTCCTGCTCCAGCCCCACGCTGGGCCTGGCAAAGCCTCCCTGTGGCACTGCTGCCCTGGGGCCGGGAGGCGGCTGGGCCAGAGCCACGGGAGAGGTGGGGCTGGGGGGCTCCTGCTCCCCTGAGCCCGGCTGTGTTCGCTCTGGCAGCCTGGGCTTCCCCCGGGTTTTGGGGGTGCAGCTCCCCCAGTGCTCCACATCCAGCCCTGCTCCCCCCCTGCCCTGGGGCTTCCACCCCGAGCAGCCTTGGGACACCTTGGCCTGTGCCCCTCTCCCGCTGCCTGCGGGGAACTGTTCCTGCCCAGGCCGTGGGAGAGGCAGAGTTCAGCGCTTCCTGACTGGGGAGGGAAGGTTTGTTCCCGCTTCTGCCTCTTTCCCATGTTTATCCCCCACTGATCTTCACCCCTGGCTGCAGCGATGGAATGTCCCTGGAGCAGCCACGTCACATCTCAGATGTGGCTCTTGCCTCCTGCCTGTTCCTCCGCAGGCAGCCCCTGCTTCCCGGGCTCCCCCAGCAGCTGTTCCCTGGACAAGCCAGGCCGTTCCAACACGGACAGGGTGTGCTGGTGCCCTGCCTGGGAGCTGCTTGGCTCCATCCCATCCCCTGGGACTGGCGCGGGCAGGACGTTCCTCCGGGCAGGAATCCTTCATTTCCCTTCCTTTCCCCGTGGTCCAGCCTGAGCTGAGGCTGTTGGGGTGGGGGTGTGGGGGGGTTGCCTGTGTCAAGGGGTGTCCCTGGGAAGGTGGAGCCATGTCCAGCCACGCCATCGGTGTGCTCAGAGCCAGTCCTGGCCCAGGGCTGCCATCGCCTCCCCAGGCTCCAGAGGTTTGGTTGGGTTGTACAGAACGATTGTAACCTGTAACTTTTTGTAATTGTTTTTAATAAAAGAGTGTTGACTAGATGCACATTCCTGAGTCTGGGACTGCTCTGCCTGCGGATGGGTTGTGGCGGGGAGGTGCTGGAGCCATCCTGGAGCTGGAGAGGGGAGGGACTGGGCAGGCTTCCCAGGAGAATCCTTTCTCCAGCTGAAGAAGGGGATTCAACACGTCCAGGGTCCTGCACCTGGGTCTGGGCAATCCCAGCCCCGAGCACAGACTGGGAGATGAACTCAGGGAGAGCCCTGGGGAGAAGGACTTGGGGGTGTTGGTGGGTGAGAGGCTCAGCCTGCCCCGGCCATGGGCACTGACCCCCAGAAACCCCCTGGGCTGGGCTGAGCCCCAGCGTGGGCAGCAGGGGAGGGGGGGATTCTGCCCCTCTGCCCCACTCAGCTGAGACCCCACCTGCAGAGCTGCCCCAGCCCTGGCAACAACAGCAGGAGGATGTGGAGCTGCTGGAGCCAGGCCAGAGGAGGCCCCGGAGCTGCTCCAGGGCTGGAGCCCCTCTGCTCTGGAGCCAGCCTGGGAGAGCGGGGGTGTCCCCTGGAGAGGAGAAGGCTCCAGGGAGAGCTGCGAGCCCCTTGCAGGGCCTGAAGGGGCTCCAGGAGAGCTGGAGAGGGACTGGGGCAAGGGCTGGAGGGACAGGACCCAGGGAATGGCTTCCCAGTGCCAGAGGGCAGCGCTGGATGGGATATTGGGCAGGAATTGTTGGGTGTGAGGGTGGGGAGGCCCTGGCCCAGGGTGCCCAGAGCAGCTGTGGCTGCCCCTGGATCCCTGGCAGTGCCCAAGGCCAGGCTGGAGGGGGCTGAGAGCAGCCTGGGACAGTGGGAGGTGTCCCTGCCATGGCAGGGGTGGCACTGGATGGGCTTCGAGGTCCCTCCCAACCCGAGGGTGAAACCGCTGCCACTTTTTTTGGAGAGAACCCCGACCCCAACGCCCCAGACTGAACGCGAAGAAGGGACCGTGGCCGGACCCGAGGGGTGCCCGAGCCCCTGGGCAGCCCCCGGCCACATCCCGGCTCCTCCGGCCTCATCCCGGAGCCGCGATGGAGCCTCAGCCTCCCCCAGCCCTGCCCAGGCTCCCCCCGAGCCCGGATCAATCTCCCAAATGGGGCAGGAATTAAAGTGCCAAGCCAAGGAGCTGATTCAGCACGGAGGAAGAGGTGAAGGTAAAAAGTTCAAATAAAGAAATAATGGCCCATTAGATGACCTCACTGGCAATGTGTTTTATTTAACGCGCCGCTGATGGCTCGGCGGTGGCAGCGGCTGCTCCGGAGGCTGCGAAAGTCACGCCCGGCGCGTGGCCGCAGCCACCTCCGCTGGCACTGGGTGCTCCGGCAGCAGCTTCCAGTGCCACCCACGCCGAGGGTCCCTCCCGCCGTGTCCCCCCCTTGCAGGTCACCTGACAGCCCGAGGTGACCGCAGGGAACCCCAGAGGTGACAGAAGCATTTTGCTTTTTTGCTCTCTTGGAGCCTGGAGGGTGACAGGGACCCTTCGAGGAGTCGAGGGTGGGGACAGGTGGGATTTTTAGGATTATGAGAGCCCTGGTCCCAAGGGAGCAGCACTCACCCAGCCCCAGGCGTGTGCAGGGACAGGAGGACACAGGGCCTGGCTGGAAGGGGCTTGGAGCAGCCTGGGGTGGCGAGAAGTGTCCCTGCCCATGGCAGGGGTGACACTGGATGGGTTTGAGGTCCTTCCCAACCCAAACCACTCCAGTGATGTTCAGGATCTGCCTCAGGTCTGTCCCTCCTGTTTGTCTTGGCTCCCAAGGCACTGCCAGGCTTGGGGCATCACCAACAGGAGGGATTTTCTCGCTCTCTGAAGCCTTTGCCCCTTTTGGGTGGCTTTGCCTCTGGCTCTGAGCGTGGCCCTGGGGCTCCGCACTGCCCGTCCCCACCTCGGAGTTTGGATGCTGCAGAAGAACTGGGGGAAGCAAAGGAGCAGAGAGAACCCCAGAACCCCTTTCCTTCCCCTTCCCCAAACCCTCTGGGATGAGCTGAAACCTGGGAGATGAAAGGAAGCAGCTGCTGGGGGAATGGCTCCATTTCCACCCCAGCAAGAGGAGAGGGGCGAGCTCAGAGGTGCTGGTGGATCACAAATCCTCCCAGTTTGTCCCCCCTCACTGGGGTGCAGCCCCTGATTCCACACCGGGTCCATCTCCATGGCGCCTGGCCCAGTCTGAGCTGTGCCAGGGAGTTCCCGCTGCTGCTCTGGTCCTGGGAGCTGCCAGGGACCCCACCACCCCACAGGGTCCCTGCCAGCGCTGTCCGAGTGTCCGAGCCCCGGAGGGGGGCCCTGCCTGCCTTTCCCTGCTCCCTGACCCCTCCATTTCCTTCCCGAGGATGGAGGGAAGTCCCAAACCTGAGCCAAAGCAGCCTCGGCCCCGAAGCTGTCCCGTCACAGGGGGAGGGAGGTTCTGGGCAGCCCGGGGCTCGTTAGGGGCTCGGGGTCATTCAGGTCCCTCCCTCAGCTGGGGCCGGGCAGCTCAGCACACCCAGCTCAGCACACCCAGCCCCACGTTTCAGATGCTCCGGGGTTTGCAACAGGATCTGCCTCGTCCTGCAGGGACAACCACGGGTGTCTGTGTGGCACTCCCTGCCCCTGAGCCACCCTGGCACAGGTCAGAGGTGACCACGGCCATCGATTCTCTCGTTAAAAACCTTTTTACCGCGTTTTGTCCACACCCTCCAGGACAGGGGCCGGGTTTGAGGCAGAGGCTGTGTCCATCCCGTGTCTGTGTGCAGGTGGGAGAACTCCTCGTGTGGTGACACCAGCGAGGCCCCTCTGCCATGGCCGCTGGGGACAAGGACCTCAGAGCAGCCCCTGCTGCCCTCACGCTCCTCCTCGCTCCAGAGTTTTGCTTGTCTGGATCCAGGGACGGTCCTTGGCCGTGGTGCTGAGCCTGGACACCTTGGTCACTGCTCTGTGCCTGGGATTCTCCCGGGTGGCAGCACGGGATGCCTGTGTCCCCACCAGGGATGGCCCTGTGCCCCTGCCATGGCCCTGTGTCCCCACCAGGGATGGCCCTGTGCCCCTGCCATGGCCCTGTGTCCCCACCAGGGATGGCCCTGTGCCCCTGCCATGGCCCTGTGTCCCCACCAGGGATGGCCCTCTGTCCCCAAGTACAATTCAGAGGGATGTGATGCTCCCCAGGCATTGGGGTCCCTGTTGCCGGCCCTAAAGCTGCAGCAGGGCGAGCTGAGTGACACCGGTGTCACCACAGGGACTGGGGTCCCTCTGCGCCCTCCAGGCACCAGGGAGAGCTGAACTGGCCAGACTGGGGAGCAGGGGCTGGGGTGGGCAAGAAATGGGGTCACACCACTGCCCAGCCCTGTCCCCCACCTAGAGCTGTCCCCTGGCCTGTGGTGGCTGTGGGGTGGCTGGGGACAGAGGAAGAGGAAGAGGAAGAGGAAGAGGAAGAGGAAGAGGAAGAGGAAGAGGAAGAGGAAGAGGAAGAGGAAGAGGAAGAGGAAGAGGAAGGAGCGGAAGGGAGGGCAGCAGCCACTGGCTGGGCAGGTTTGGGGAGGGAGCGAGGGCAGTTTGGGGTGTTGGAGGCCGGTGCTGGGTGCTGAGGGCGTCACTCGCTCCGGCCACCACCCTCGGACCAAAGTTTGGGACACGAACGGGAACCCAGGAGGTGCCGGCTGGAGGTCGGGGGCTGCCCACAGAGCTGTGCCCAGGCTGGGAAAGAACCCCTGTCCCGCAGGGAAACGCTCCTAAATTGTTATTATTATTACTTTCTCCGAACAAACGGGGCTTTGTAGCTGCTCGGCCGCTCGGAACATGGCACCTGGAGCCGCTCGGTCCTCGAGGAATGGGAAGAACCTGGCTCGGAGGTTTAACTCTTCCCTGTGAGCGCGGGGCTGCCACGGGACAGCTCCGGGAGAGGGGACACGCCAGGACAGCGCCCGCGGCACCCCAGGGACACCCTCTGCCCCGGCCTCCCGGCACTCACTTAATTACACGGGAAGGGAGGGGGGTGTCAGCTAATTGCAGAATGCGATTGATTGGGAAAATGTCATCTTCGCTGGCCTCTGTTGCCAGGGTGACCTCGGCCGTTCTCATTCCCGGGTGCCCGAAGCCACCGGCTATGCGGCCTGTGGGGGGGACACGGGGGAGCGATATGGAAATCCCTTTCCTTCCTCCAAACCCGGCCCCGGTGCTCCGGGGTTCGGGGCGTGCCGAGGTTTGGGGCTCGCCGGGATTTGGGGCACTCTGGGGTCTGAAGCACGCCGAGGTTTGGGGCACGCCGGGGTTTGGGATATGCCGGGGTTTGGGGCATGCTGGGTTTTGGGGAGCACCGGGGTTTGGGATATGCCGGGGTTTGGGGCCCCGCTGTGCCCAAGTGGCCACTGGCCCTTCCTGCGGGGCCGGTGCCACCCTCGCTGAGGGCGCTGACAGGCGGGGAGGGGGCAGCAGGTGGGACACGGCGGGTGAGGACTGAGACTCTGGAATTCCGTGTGGATGCTGCTGCAGCCCTGCGGGGTCGACGGGCTCTGGGAGAAGGAAGGAAGGAGGCCGGAGCAGCCCGGTTTAGTAGGAGGTGCCCTGCCCACGGCAGGGGATGGAATGAATCGGACTTTAGGTCCCTTTCGACCCCAATCACGCTCCGGTTCCCGCTGTGCCCTCTCACCGCTGGCCCCTGCTCAGACCCCCAAACCCAAACCTCCCGCCCCGCTCACTGTGCCTGGACCCCTCCCCTCGGGCTGGACCCCCTTCAGCAGCCCCTGAGCTCTGTCCCAAACCCGGGCCACCCTCAGCAGACCCTGAGCTCTGTCCCAATCCCCTGTGACCCCCAGCAGCCCCTGAGCTCTGTCCCAAACCCCTGTGACCCCCAGCAGCCCCTGGGCTCTGTCCCAACCCCGGGCCACCCCCAGCAGCCCCCGGGACAGGGACCAGCAGCTCGGCCGTTGGGCTCAGCGCGGCCCCGGCCCCTGGAGAGGTTTGTCCCTCCTTTGTCAGGAGCCTCGGAGCGATCGCAGGGTGGGATCGTGCCCAGATCTGCCCCCGCTGCGGGTCAGGGGCTGCCAGCGTCACCCACAGTGGGAACGTGGGGACACACGGGCAAACACGGGGAGATGTGTGAGGACATGGAGACACACGTGTGGACATTGGGACATGTCTAGAAACATGAGGACACGGACATGGGGATGTGTGTGGGGACAGGGGAACAGGGGGATGTGAGAATGTGTGTGAGCACACAGGCACATGAGGACACGTACAGGGACATGGGGACGCAGGGACATGTATGGGGACATGGGTACACTTAGAACATAAAGACACACATGAGGACACGTGTGGGGACACGTATGGGGACACAGGGACACAGGAACACGTACAGAGACATGGGGACACGGGGACATGTATGGGGATGTGGGGATGTAGTGACACGTATGGGGACATGGGTACAAGTGTGGGGACATGTAGGGGGATACGTATGGGGACATGGGGACACAGGGAGACAGGGACATATATGGGGACATGGGGACACAGGGACACATATGGGGACACGAATGGGGACATGGGGACCCAGGGCCGGAGCAGGCACCGTTCCCGGAGCTGAGGGAGCCGCTCCCGCTGCGCAGTCGATAATTCACGGACCGTGGGGCCGGCGCTGAGCGATCGCCCCCGGCTCTCCGCGGTTAATTGCAGGCAGTAATTAACGTAATGACGGCAATGGCGGGACCACTGCGGGTGTGCAGGATGAGTGCGGGCGGATACCAGGCTGTGGCCTCATTAGCTGCCGTCACTAACGAGGTGGCCTCTGTCCCCAGCTGGGTTCGGTGCTGGCACTGCCCGCAGGGGCCGCGGCTCCTTTGTGCCTTCGGCCTCCTCTTCCTCGGTGTCCCCAAGGCACGGCCCGGCCCCCCCGAGCTGCTGCCACACCTCGGGAGGGTCTGCGGGGGACTCCCAGTGCTCCCCAGTGACACCAGTCCGGCTCCGGGGCTGCCCAAACCTGCCCGGGGGTGCTCGAGCCCGCCCTGCCCTGGGACCCAGCCTGGGACCGTCCGCCTCTGCACTGGGATGGTGACAGGGACACCCTGACCGTGTCACCGTGTCCCGGAGCCGGACAGACCCCGCGGGCACGGCTCCTGCGGCAGCGGCTCGGCTCGGTTTGAACCGAGACAACAAACCCGGGCCGGGGAGGGCAGCGGGGGTGCGGGCAGGGACAGGGACGGGGACAGGGACAGGCAGGAGGGGAGGCGGGCAGGGCCCCGCGGGGGTGTGGCAGGGGCTGTCCCCGCGGTCCCGCGTGGGGCAGCGCTGGTGGCAGCAGTCCCGCTGGCGGCGGAGGCGGCAGGAGCGCGGCGCTGCCCGGGGCTGTCCCTGGGCATCGGAGCAGGTACGGGGACCCCGAGGGGAGCGTGGCACGGGGACAGCCACCCGCCCCGGGGGGACAGCGGGGGGACACGGCCGGCAGGTGCTTTGGGGTCTCGGGGAGCCGCATCTCCCCCCCGGGAGGAGCGGGGGGCCAGGGCAGCCCGTCGGCCGGTGCCCCCGGGATGCCGGGCACGGAGCAGCGTTCGGGGACGGCGGAGCCGCCTTTCCACCCGAAACCGCGTCCGAGCAGCCGGAAAAGAGGGCGAGAGGAGGGAAACTCAGGGCCCGGGCACGTCCCGGGAGCTGGGGAAATAACCCGCGAGCAGCGCTAATGATGCACCCGGCGGGGCGCGGGGGCGTTTCCGGCGTGCCGGGGACGGGAGGGGACGCGCACCCACCCGCTCCGCCCGTGCGGGGCCGCTGTCGCTGTCGCCTGTCGCGATGGCTGACACGGGCTGGCCCGGGGGATGGCGGTGGGGGCGTCCCCGGGGCGGCTCTGTCTGGGGTCCCACTGGGACACCGGGATCAGGGAACAGCAGCGGCGCTCACGGGAGGGGTTACGGGACCGTGCGCCAGCCCCGGGGAGGGGACGAGGGTCAGGCTGGTGCCGTCCCCGCCGGTTTTTGCCTGGGAAGGAGCAGGAGGGCACAAAGGTGACGGGAACCCCCAGCTGTGGGCACTGCCCGTGCCGGACCTGCCGGGCGCTCCCGGGGAACCCCGCGCTGTCCCAGCAGTTCCCGCACAGAGCCAGAGCTCGGCGCTGATCCGGTGATTTCAGGAACAAAACCTCCACAGAATTCCCGTGGCAGCGCTCGGATCAGGCAGGGACATAAATCTCCGCGTGTTTCACCACCCTGCGTCAAACCCCGGTGGCGCCGTGCCCGCTCCTCCCTAAACCTGAGTTTGTTCAGCCGCGCGAACCTCCAATAGCCCAGAAGGGCATTTTTGGGGTGAGAAAGCCCCGCTTTGGGGCTTCTCGGCACCCGGAGGCACCGCGGGGATGCTTTACAGAGCGCAGGGATGGGACAGTCCCGCGGGGCGGAGCGGCTGCTTCATCCCAGCGTTGGTTCCAGGGAACATCCCCCGCGTTAAGGACTCGCCGCTGGGCTCGCTGGGGCGTGGGGCAGTGGCCACAGATTGTCCTGTGCCTTTGGCCATCGCCAGCCCTCCCTGGCCCCCCAGGGAGCTCCGGGCTGGGCCAGAGCAGGGTTTGGCTGTCCAGGCTGTCCCCCGTGTGGCTGGGGCTGGCAGGGAGCCCTGGCACCCACTCCCAGCCCATCCCCGCCTCCCCAAAGCGCGGTTTTTATCTGTGATTACTGAGCTGATGAGTGAGGTTTGTCGAGAGCGTTCTTGGAATGGAGGTTTCTTGGATACCTCCTTGAAAATATTTTTCCAGTTCTCTGAATCACCATTTCCCCCCCTTTCCCCGTGCCCCAGGCCCTGGCAAGAGGCAGCATTCCCGGCTGCCTCTGCAGGGCTCTTAGCGCCGTGGAGTGCCCGGCCTGTGCCAGCTGCAGGTGCTTAACGAGCCGGGCTTTGGTTTGGCACCGGTGGGGAGCGGGGATGGTTCGGAGCTGCTGAGCGGAGCGTGGCTGGGGGTGATGGTGACCCCGAGTGGGCACAGCAGGCTCGGAGATGCCAGGCGTGGTGGGGCTGGGATGGATCAGCAGCTTCAGGGCTGAAGAAATAAAAATCCCCATAAATCCTGGCAGAAGGAGGATCCTGTCAGATCCCAAACCCCTTCTCCAAATTCCCAGGGGAGCAGGATAACCACAAACCAACCCAGGAATTCCAGAGTGTCTCGGTGAGGCTCAGGGCAGGCTCCAGCCCCGACGCTGCTGCTCTGGAAGCAGCGAGCCCAGGAAAACACCTCGGCATTTGTCACTGTCAGCCTCACCTTACAGATCAGTGTCCTGGAGCGGGGAGCGAGGGCAGAGGATGCTCCGAGCTGCTGCTCGGGGCCCCGAGGGCACAGCCGGGGGTTCCTGGCCCTGAGCAGCCCCACTGGGACCCCCCAGCCATTGCCCTGGGCTTGGGAAGCTCAGCCAGGGCTCTGTTCTGGACCAAGCCCCCACCAGGGTGAGTCTGGCTTCAGCTCAGCCACGCTCCCGGGCCTTGCTGGGGACCCTTGGCCTCGGAGCTGTCTTGTCCCAAGGGATGGGCTGTGTCCCACCTTGGCCTTTGTCCCCTTCGCAATCCTCACTCTGGACTTCCAGGCTTGAATCCGGAGCTCTTCATCGGAGCTTGGCTGAGGTTCAGGGCTCATCCCGGGTGCCACCCCCGGCCCTGCCCTGCCGGCCCATGGCTGGGACCTTGGAACGGCTTGGGCTGGGAGGGACCTCAAAGCTCATCCCACACCACCCCTGCCACGGCAGGGACACCTCCCACCATCCCAGGGTGCTCCCAGCCCCGTCCAGCCTGGCCTGGGACACTGCCAGGGATGGGATCAGGGCAGGAATTGTCACCTCCCCCAGTGCAAACCAGGGGGCTCTGCCTGGCTGTGAGGGCTGGGAGCAGCTGACTCCGTTCTCTCCATTCTGGGTGCCCTGAGGTTCATTTTGTCTCCTGGTGGATGTTCCCTGAGGAGCAGCTGCCCCCATGAGCCTGCATCCCTGGGGCTGTGTCCCTGGGGCTGTTCATGGGCTCTGGGGGATCCCCCACACCCCATCCCAGGGAAGCCCATCCCTCTGTTAGGAGGAGAGAGGACAATCAGAGTGCCTGCCAGGAGCAGGACATGGAGGGGTCTGCTGTCCCCTCTTTGTCCCCCTTGGTCCCTCTGCAGTCAGAGCCAGCCCCGTGCGTCTGCAGGGAAAGGTGTCCCCGCTGGCAGGGACAAGGGACAGGGACACGAGTGGGGTCACAGCGGGGAGGAAGGTGGGGGATTTGCATTTCTCTCTGTGAAATCCCATTGTGCCCAAACCGAGTGGGAGCAGCTGAGGGGCTCTGTGGGGTCTCTGTGTCGAAGAGATCTCATCCCCCCAGTGTCCACCTGCTCTTCCCTGCAAATCAGAGCGGGAGCTTTGGAATGGAGCGAGAGCGTCCCACCACCCCCAGCTCCTCCCTGAAACCCTCCCTTCCTCCTCAGCCGTGCTGTGAAAACAGGGACAGCAACATTTGGGGCCCAAATTTGCCCAGAGCAGCGGTGGCTGCCCCTGGATACCTGGCAGTGTCCCAGGCCAGGCTGGCCGGGGCTGGGAGCAGCCTGGGACAGTGGGAGGTGTCCCTGCCATGGCACTGGATGGGCTTTGAGGTCCCTCCCAACCCAAACCACTCTGGGGCTGTGTGTGCTGAGCTCAGGGGTGTCCTTTAGGACCCAAGGACAGTGACAGCAGCGAGTCCTTGGTGGTAAAGAAGGATTTTGAGGATCAAAGCTTTTTCTGGGCAAGCTCCTGGCTGCAGGGGCCGAGGTGCTGTTGGTGTTTGGGGTCTCTGTGACCTGGAATGAGGTGACCTGGAATGAGGATGGATGCCCAGCCAGTTTGTCCCGGGTTTGGGACAAACCAATGCCCACGAGAAGCGAGAGAGAGAAGTTGATAGTTTGGGTAAAAGAATGTCAAACGTGATCAAAGGAGTGAGATAAGAACTAACGGCAGGACTGACTTCTGGTGGGATTATTTAATAATCAGGTAATTAACGCTTCATCCCTCACTGGCTCCTTTCATGTAAGGATCACAAAGCGCTTCACAAACGTTAATTAATCTTCCCCACCGTCCCTGCAGGAAGGTCACAGAGCCACCGAGCGGAAGGGAGCTCCTGTCATTGCTGGGGTGGCTGCTCCCCCGCAGGATGGGAGCTGGGGTGGGGTGGCAGCACAGGGAGAGCTCCAGTTCCTCACCAGGGCCTCCAAATGATCTCCCACAACTTCCCCAGAGAGAAAAAACATCTTTGAGTTGTCACAGGCGGCTGGGATGGGTGAAAGCTGCGTGGGGCAGTGTCCCTGCCACAGGGTGTCCTGCGCTGGAGCTTTGGGAGGCTGGAGCCGGGTTTCTGAGGAACGCTGCCATCGCTCGGCATTTCAAATGTCTGTGGCTGTCCTTGTCCCCAGGTCCTGGCAGCGGTGCCAGCATGGCTGAGCAGGACCCAGGCACGGGCTGCCCTCGAGGGAAGCAGCAGCGGCCAGGTCAGCGGGCACCGGGGAGGTTGGGGATTTTCCCGGGTTTCTGAGGAAGGTGAATGTGGGACACGGCTGTGAGAGGGGGAAGGAGAGGATTTGGGGTGGGGAGGGGCTGTCAGCGGGGGCAGGGGTTGGGCACAGGGCTGGGACGGCCGGGTTGGCACTGGGATGGCAGAAATGGAACTGGGAGAGGAGTGACCCTGCCCAGACCAGCAGAGACTGGGGGTCTCATCCTGCACGAGGCCTGAGCCCGCTGTGAACCCAACCCTGAGCCCAGGGGGTGACCCCAGGGGGGTGAGGGCAGCACTCCTGCAGCTCTGGAATGTTCTGGAGCTCCCCTGCTCTCTCTGTCCCTGTCACTGACCCTGACCCAGCCTTCAGCTCCCACAGCCCCCGTGTCCCCGGAAAGCCACCCCAGAGTGCCCGTCCCTGCTCCCTGTGCCCCAGGGGTGCAGGGCAATGCCAGGGCCCGGCTCCCACGGGAGCTGCTGGATGCCCTCTTTGCTTTTCCAGCGTTCACCTGGGAGGTGAGGGCCAACGACCGCGGCTACCACAGGCAGGTCAGGAAGAAATTCGCCTTCTGCCTGAGCAAGAGGAAATACTCGGTGAGCCAGGGTGGGCCTGGGCTGCCCTTACCCAGCCCCTCATCCCTGGGGGACACGGCAGAGATGCTCCAGAGGGGTCTCTGAGGGGTGGGAGCCCCAGACCCAACCCCCAGGGAGGAGAAGTGCTGCTCCCTCCCTGCCCGGTGCCCTGCAGAGCGGGCAGAGGGGGAGCAGAGCTCTGTGAAGGAAACTTTTTACTCTGCTGGTCCAATCAAGAGAGAGACATTTCAAAATGTGTCAAGTGGGCAAAACCAGGTTTTTATTTTTGCAGCTAAGTAACATCGAGGTCAGTTAGCTGGGCTTTAGATCACCGAGTCAGAGTCACAGAATATTCTGAGTTGGAAGGGACCCCCAAGATCCAAGAGTTGAGCTCTTGCTGAATGGCCCACAAGGGGAACAAACCCACAGCAAATGGTTTTATTCTCAATTTTATGCGGCCCTTGGATCTAATAAATCCCTTTTTTCCCTTATGGCTTTGATAATTTTTTGAATTGTGAGTTTTTTGAATTCACAGTGCATCTCTTGTGCTGTGAAAAATCCTAAAACCACCAGAAGGTTTGGGCATTTGCAGAGATTTCCCATGGCTGACCCCGGCCGTGGCCGTGACCTCCCTCTCCTCGCAGGGCAACGCCATCAGGACGGCCAAGTACAACCTGCTCACCTTCCTGCCCCTGAACCTCTACGAGCAGTTCCACCGCGTGGCCAACGTCTACTTCGTCTTCGTCATCCTCCTCCAGGTGGGCACCAGGGCAGCCCCGAGTGCCTGCAGGGCACTGCCCAAGGAGGGCTCTCTGGGGTTCAAGGTTTCCAGGCTAAAAGGTTTCCCAGGACGCAGCTTTGCCGTGGTGTTCGGTGTCTTCCGGGACCTCGGAGGGCTCTGACCGGTGTTCAGGGTGGTTATTTTAATTAAAGCCTCCCAGCACCAGGGGGACGTGGAGCTGCTGGAGCCAGGCCAGAGGAGGCCCCGGAGCTGCTCCAGGGCTGGAGCCCCTCTGCTCCAGAGCCAGCCTGGGAGAGCTGGGGGTGCTCCCCTGGAGAAGAGAAGCTCTGGGGAGAGCTCGGAGCCCCTTGCAGGGCCTAAAGGGGCTCCAGGAGAGCTGGAGAGGGACTGGGGACAAGGGCTGGAGGGCCAGGACCCAGGGAATGGCTTCCCAGTGCCAGAGGGCAGCGCTGGATGGGATATTGGGCAGGAATTGTTGGGTGTGAGGGTGGGGAGGCCCTGGCCCAGGGTGGCCAGAGCAGCTGTGGCTGCCCCTGGATCCCTGGCAGTGTCCAAGGCCAGGCTGGACGGGGCTGGGAGCACCTGGGACAGTGGGAGGTGTCCCTGCCAGGGCAGGGGTGGCCCTGGATGAGCTTTGAGGTCCCTCCCAGCCCAAACATTTCCCTGATTCTGTAAAACGGGTTTGGTTTACTTTGTGACCAAGCTCACATTGACCACACCAAAACAGAAATTCCTCCCTCTAAACTCAGAGACCCAGGAGCATTTCACACCTCACAAAGAGGTGGAAATCCACCAAAGCAGGTGTCTGTACCAGAGATGTTGATCTGATGATTCTGGGATGGGTTCCTGCCCCCCTCGGGCGCTGGTTTGGGAGTGAGGGAGTTGCTCGGTCACCTCAAGTGTCCCAGGTGGGACAGGAGTTGTGTCAGGGGTGTCAAACTCTCCCTCTCCAGACTTTCCCGGAGATCTCCACGCTGCCCTGGTACACGCTGCTGTTCCCCCTGAGCTGCCTGCTCCTCATCCGGGGGCTGCGAGACCTCGTCGATGACATCGTGAGTGAGGGGTGGGTGCAGCCCTTGGGACAGGGCAGGGAGGCACCCTCGTCTGGGAGCAGAGGAGCTCAGGAGCTGCTCTCACCCCTCAGTCCCGAGGTACCATCCACCCCACCACATCCAAATTCTTTTTCATTTTCCCTTGGGAAAGATGTGACTCCCTGGCTGCTTCCCTTGGGGTCTAAACCCCCATTTCTGTCACCTTTAACACCGTGACCCCCGGCTGTAGGGCCAGCTTGGTGCCCAGAGATACCCAAGGAGAATTCAGCCTCTTTATTCATCTTCCCGTGGCTCAGAGTGCGAGTGTGGGGCTGAGGGGTTGGCATTGAGGGGTTGTTTCTGTGGGACAGGGTAGCTGGGCACGGCCCATCCCTGTCCCTTGTGTCTCCCTGTCCCTCTCAGTGTCCCCTCTGTGCAGGGCCGTCACCGGAGCGACAGGAGCATCAACAACCGGCCCTGTGAGATCCTGACGGGGAAGAGGTGAGCGGCTCTGGGGAGCTGTGCCTGAGTTTTCCACACCCATTGGAACAAAGGAGGGGCTGGAGAGCTGAGAATCCTTGAGCAGCTGAGAAGGAGTCGGTGGGACTGTCCCGAGGTCTCCAAACTCCCCTCACCTCCCAGAATCTGCTGCAGGTCCTACTGTAGGATTGATCAAATAGCCATGGACAGGTTTAAAAATCCCCATTTGCTGGGATGTGCTGGGGCAGGCTTTCCTGGGCCACAGGATCCCTCCAGGTGATCCCATCCAACCCACGGAGCTGTGTCCCTGCTCAGCCCTGCTCTGGGGCAGGACGAGCTTCCCCACCCGGGGCCAGGGGGCTGGGAGTCCCTGTCACCTGTGGTACAGAGTGTGGATGTGACCCGCGGGTCCTGTGCCACCCTCGGTGCTCAGCTCCCCGGAGGTCACTGTCCCTGTCACCTGTGGTACAGAGTGTGGATGTGACCCGCGGGTCCTGTGCCACCCTCGGTGCTCAGCTCCCCGGAGGTCACTGTCCCTGTCACCTGTGGTACAGAGTGTGGATGTGACCCGCGGGTCCTGTGCCACCCTCGGTGCTCAGCTCCCCGGAGGTCACTGTCCCTGTCACCTGTGGTACAGAGTGTGGATGTGACCCGCGGGTCCTGTGCCACCCTCGGTGCTCAGCCCCTGGAGGTCACCACGGTGGCACAGGAACCTGGAGACCCAAACCCTCCAGGAATGTGGGGCAGACAGGCCCTGAAGCACCCACAGCCCCCCCTCCCACCACTCTGCAGGGACAAAAGTTGTCCCCTGAACCCCCCGCAGCTTCCGCTGGCAGAAGTGGCGCGACATCTGCGTCGGGGACATCGTCCGGCTGCGCAAGGACAGCGTCGTCCCGGTGAGCGGTGCCCAGAGCTGGCGGGGCCCTGGGGCGGGGATTGGTGACCGGGGGCTCACCCAGGTGCTCCCTCCCCCTGTTTTTGCTCCTCAAGGCTGATCTGCTCCTGCTGTGCAGCTCCGAGCCCAGCAGCCTGTGCTACGTGGAGACCGCCGACATCGATGGGTGAGGATGGGACAGGGACAGGGATGGGAACAGGGACAGGGGCAGGGATGGGGACAGGGACAGGGACCCCTCTGGCCATGGGGGGACAGGGGCAGAGGCCGGAGACCTCGGCCTTGGGGACCCCCCAGCACTGGGCTCAGCGGAAACCACAGGATGTGGGAGATCCTCCGAAACCCAACCCCGCAGCCAGCCCAGAAATGGGGGTTTGAGCCCCAGATTTTGAGGATGGGAGCCCCAAAGCTCTGGTGAGGGTCCCACAGAGCACCTGGTGCCCTCAGGCCGGGTCTCCAGCTCCCAGCTCCCTCCCAGCCCGTCCCCCACCTCCCTGTGCAGGTCCCTGGGCTGGGGCTCTTCCTGCACGGGTGCTCCGTGTGTGCCATGGCAGGTGCCCCGCTGGCATTTCACTGCCACCCCTTGTGTCACAGCCTGGTGATGAACGCTGCCTCTGTCCCGTGGGTCCGATGGGAGAATGAGCAGCTCTGCCACCCCACGGGGCTGTTTTATTTTCCCTTCCCTGGCTCTTGCTCCCAGGGAAACAAACCTGAAGTTCAGGCAGGCCCTTCTGGTCACCCACGAGGAGCTGGGCAGCGAGGAGAGCATGGCTGCCTTCGATGGTGAGTCTGTGGGGGACGGGAATGGGGCCAATCCCACTGGGATGGGATGGGATGG